>QLSR01000286.1:2205680-2237997 GCA_031780015.1 Citrullus colocynthis
GGGGGGGGTGGGGGGGTGTTGTGGAATGAGAAGGCGGCAATTCCATTAAGAGTTAAAGAAACAGATCCAATAGACTTTGAACGAAAAGGAAAGGGAAGTTACCTAGATGGATAACCAAGAGGTAGTTTCGGAGATACAGACACCAAAGCTGCCAATACAGCAGCTTGACCATGCAAAGAATCGAGCTCCAATTGCAAATTGTAATTCTGTAGTCAGACATAAAGCCAAACAACAATCACCAAACATATGACAAACAAAGAAATTGGTTCCCAATGTACATGGAAATAGAATGGAAAGACTATTCACATAGATAACAAAATATAGGACAATTTGGTCTGGTTTATTGAAGTTTCGATAAATTCAAGAAGACATTTTCAACTTTAGAAGTTTTTGTGCTTCCTCCTATCTTCATTGTTCTATAACTCTAAGACAAGTTTGTTGCGTTTTATGCCCTAAACTCATAGTTTGTAAATAAATAAACTATTTACTGATTATTAATAAAATAATTTGTTATTTTATATTGCGTCTTAAATTTGCATAACTATATCCTAATCCAATTAAGAAATTCAAGTTTATTGGTATGAAATTTGAACAGTATGTCACAATGTTCAAAATAATAACCTAAAGGGTACATAGTAGATGGATAAGGATGGGTGTCTTAATTTGGTAACACTATAGATACGACCTACTTTGTAAGTATTACAACTGTGGAGACATGTGAGTGGGGTTATTTTATACAAAGAGTTTGTATAGGACTGAACCGTGAAATAATTAATCTCTCTTTGTAACTCCGTTAATTGAAGAGACTAATTTTTCATAGGATGATCAGATGTAACTCAATTTTAATTCTGAATGAGTTATGAACTCCTACTATGAGAGCTCGTCTTTTGATTTGCATGAGTGAGAGTGGTCTGAGTCGCCGACTTAATAAGTCTACCATTTAGAGGACTTGACCAAATAGGGAGCTGAAAACGTAATTTCACAAGATGGAATTCGGAATTCGCTCTTTCCCATAGGGTAAGTATGTGATTAGTTCCCTTAAGTGCTAACTCCGCGACTTGAACAATGGGGCCCCACCCTCTCATTGACCCGAGAAGGACTTGGTTAATGGTTGGACCATAAACAAATTGTTCATTAGAAGGTTAGTGGTACTAAAAGATATAGATATACTTACAGGGGTAAAACAGACATTCGATTCGGTTGTAATTATGAACAACTCGTGAAGGATTGACTTGTGTGTAATGATTATATTCATGAACGCAACTTGTCCTACCGTGCATAAGAATGCAATTATAAGTCTATAATGATTTTTGTTATGAATGTTGATCGCATTAATTAAAGAGTAATTAATTAATATCGGGTCATTTGAGCTTCTAATCTGTAAGTTCATTAGATCCAATATTGATTTTCACTTGTTTGACTTTCTATGAATTTTTTAACAAAAGATTTTTTTTTAATAACACATGAGCGTTTATAGGTGTAAGGTAAGTATGCTCTCTCCTCTCTCCTCTCCCCCCCTTCCCCATTAAGAATGCCCCGTTAGTGCATAGCCGACCGTTGTATTCGAAAGGATACGGAGGATGGATCTCCATTAAGAATGTCCCGTTGGACTATTGGTGTAGACAAACTTTTGAAGCTATTGGGGCCCCTATTTTGGAGGTCTGAAAGATATCGCGACGAATACTTTGAACCTTTTTAACATTTCTGAAGCTAAGATTCAAGTTAAAAAAAATTATGTGGTTCCATTTCATCAACCATAGAAATTACGGACAAGAAGCATGGATCTATTTTTCTGAATTTTGGAGACACTTAATTAATTGATCCTCCCTCAAGAGAAAAAGATGACTTATTTGTTAAGAATTTTACAAACCCAATTGATTTAGTCCGATTGAATCAAGCTTTACACGATAAAGGATTGGAGTTTGAAGCTTTAGATACTGATTTGGATTTTCTGTTACCTTCTTGGTTGTCCTTAAACTATTCAAGAAATCCATTAGCTTCCAGCACAAAGGGAGGAAACTTCTCACTAAAAAAGCCAATGGAAGTTGGTCAACCGGTTTCACTTGAATCTGATTCCAAAACACCGCCATTAGATAAGACAATCGGGTTTCCTTCTAATTCTAATGTGAATGCAGAGCATCATTTAATGAAGAGTGAGAAAGTCATTGGGGATATAGCCTTTTGCCAAAAAAAAGACCCTTAACATCCCTTCAAAAGATTTTCAAATGGTCTTTGCCACCAAGGATGTTGCTATCTCAGCCAATGCACTTCCCAAGCATTTCAGCCCCACACCTGAAGTTGTTTCAAATCCGTTTGTTTTCCCAAGCAATGAAATCTCCCTTTTAAAGGATAAAGTTGTCGGTTCCCTCTTCAATGAAAAAGAAACAAATGCTTGCTCTAATAATCTCTCTCCTGGAATTTCAAGAGACGGCAGTCCCCTTCAATCAGCAGTCCCTTCTTCTTTGTTCCAATTCAAAAGTAATATGGATCTTCTCCCCTAGCGAGTGACTCTCATCCATTGAAACCAAAGAAGCGTTCAAACTTGCTCAAGCCATTCTCTAAGCATTTTGCCAGAAAAAAGACTTCATTTCTAAACTCTTGGTCTACGATCGTGAACTCAAATTTGCTTGAGGAATACTGCATTAAAGTTCAACTCCCTGGGCTTTTTCCAGAAAAGGCTGACATCTCTTCCTCGTCTCATGCTTCTTTTTCTCATTCAGATTTTAAAATCCCGGGCTCCACGGTAAATTTTGTGAGAGGGTTCCCAGCTAGTTTTTCAAGCAACTACTGCCACAAAAAACAAGGCTTCAACAAGGATTCCGATGGAGATTCATTAGCAAGTGCTAGCAGTGAAGTGATAAAGAAATTTGAAACAGAGGAATTACATGAGGAAGAAAAGTTAGTTGATGGGTTTGGCAGTTACTTTCGTCAATTATTTCAATCAGAAGAAGGTCATTCATTTGGTAATGCTGAAGCTTCGTTATTTACTCCCCTCGAAAAGTGTGAAACTCCACAGAGATATATATATTTAAATATGATTTGAATATTTATTTAATTAAATGTGATATACTTAATTAAATATATTTTAATTAGTTAATTTGATTAATTAATTAATTTAATTATTAATTAAATGGGATTAACTCCCCTATTATATTGTGTAGTGGGAAGTGGGGAGTCATTTTTCCCCTCTCATGCTAACATACATAATATCTGCATTTAAGAAGAGAGGTTACAAAGAGTTTTTTTGACAACTCTTAGAAAAAATAATAGAGAAGGGTTTCTGCTAAAAAATTCCTCCCTCCCAATTCCTTTCTTCTCTTATAACAAGCACTCCCACAAATGTATTCTTGCCAAGAGTCATAGTAAGGAAGACATTTTGGAGCTGTTCTCAGCAAAGAAAAAGAGGAATTTCATCAACAGGAAAAGCCTTGGTGAAGTGACAAAACGGCTTTGTACGTAACTTCTCCACTAATTCTAATTTATGCTTAACCTAAATTATGCACAGCATGTGATGTTTGTAGTTTTCTTCCAGTTATATTTGTTTTATCTTTTCAAAATCAAAACAAAAGCGATAAAATGCTTCCGCTGAGGATTCAATCCCATCAGAGTTTATGGTAGACGGAATTGATGCAGCATGGTCTAGGCTCTAGCTCTCGCTTTGGTCCTCAAACTCTATCTCTTTGCCTCTAGTTTACTTTTTCTTTTTTCTTTTTTTTTTTTTTTAACAGAAACAAAACTTTTCATTGAATTAATGAGATGAGTCTAATGCTCAAAATACAATATAGGAAACATTACAAAAGACTAAACAAAATACTTTTTAGTTTACGAAGGAGGAAATTACCCTAATAATTAGGTTAATTTTTAGTTTAATCTTTATAATTCCTATTTAGTATTTTTAGTACTTAGTTCATGTTAACCTTATTTGGGTTAATGCAGTAAAAGCTTTGCTTTCAGGACTTCAGTCTTAATTGGCCAGCCTTCCTAAATACATCAAAATTTTCTGAGGCATGGGTTTTTCTCCCTTCTCTCCCCCCTCCTCCCTCCTTCCTCAACATTCCTCCGGCAACCCTTGCTAGTCTAGTCTCTCCCAAAGTTGTTCTTCTCCAACCAGCAACCCTCTCTGACCAAGCCTCTCCCAAAGTCGTTCAGCTCCATTCGGCATCCCTCACCGACCCATTTTCTCCCAAAGTCGATATCTCCACAGACTAGCCGCTCTCTCACACAAGCTCCGGACATGGAAGTAGTTAGCTGCAAAATTAATGGAAGTTTTTTCTGCACATGGTTTGAACACGGTCAGTTCATCGTTGAAGATATGGAAGTTCGAAAAGCAATACACTTATCAAAGTCGCATATGTATTGGATGGTAAAGCAAATTGCAGACCTACTCAATGGTTCTAGTGTTCGATTTTTCTTAAGGGAAATGCGAGACACCTCTGGAGCAATGAGATTGTCAAAATTTAAAAACTCCATAGAATGGAACTTGAGGTGTGTGGTTTGGCCAGGTACTGGTGGCCGTTTCTTCATTCATATACCTGAAGGGTCTGCGCAACAAGGATGGTTAGGGTTCATGAAAATGCTTAATAGCTCCATCAACTGATTTGGGATCTATTGCGAAAAGTCAAAGAGAAAAGAGAAGTCTCAAGAAGGTTCGAGTTATGCAGACTTGTTGAAAAGAGACTCAGTTTTCCAGCCCTCCGTTCCAACATGTGCAAAACAGAGCAAGTCTCTTCAGTCAATTTAAGAAAAACCAAGACCTTGTCTTTGAGTTAGGAGAACAGAGTAAGCAAATTTCATGGTTGCAACAGAATCAAGACGTCTTTAAGAAAGATTTCTCCAATCTTTGGGTTATTACTAGGCTCTTTTCGTTTAATGAATGGAGAGAAATCGCCGATGCTTTGGAAGCTCACTTTAGTGTTAAATTCATTTTTAACCCTTTGTGTGCTGAAAAGTCTTTGATTAGAACTGATCATGAGAAGCTTGAAGATTTAATCGAAGCCTCGGGTAAATGGCAAACCTTTGGACAGTTTCATTTACTTTTTGAGATATGGAACACATAACGACATAGTAAACCATCGGTAGTCAAAGGATTTGGTGACTGGATCAACATAAAAAATCTTCCTTTAGAATATTGGAGTAGAGGCACATTTGAAGCTATTGGTGCACACTTTGGTGGGTTGGAAAGCATAGCTATCAAAACTCTTAATCTTCTTAATGTTTCGGAAGCCAAAATTCAAGTAAGAAAAAACCTTTGTGGATTTATGCCAACTTCAATTGAGATTAAAGATGAGAAAAGAGGTAACATATTCTTGAACTTTGGTGATATTGAACTTTTTGAAGCTTCTCAGGAAATTCAAGCTGCCTTATGTCCTAAGGATTTCTCTAATCCGATTGATTTAATTCGATTAATGGCAATAGCACAAGATGAAGGTCTCAATTTTAACTTTCCAATTCAAGATTGGGAGTTCCTTTTACAGAATAAGCCAAGCTTCTCAAGAAACTCTACCATAATTGATTCTAAACAAGTGTTGAAACATCCATCGGAGTTCAATCATCCCCCACCGGAAAGTGAATTGATCCTTTCGGCCAATGATATTTCCAAGAACCCAATGAAAAGACAGCAGATTAGTGTGAACGCACCACATTTGAAATTATCAGTTGAATCTGAAAAGACCAACTTTTTGAGGAAAGAGAAAGCATCAAACTTCATCATTCCCAGTTATTATCCTTTAAAGGAAGTCCAACCGGTCCCAGCCGCCAAGGATGTTGTTCCACCTCCCAAAAATTCCAGCCCCACGCCCTTAATTGTCTCCAGTCCCTTCGGTTTTCCAGCCAACAGATGCTCCTCTCTCTCCAATTCAAAATTAAATGCTGCCAATAAATGCCTCTCTGCCTTAATGAAGAAAGAGAAACCGCCAGCCCACCTGTTGGGAGATTTCCTTACCATCATTTTAATTGAGAACATTAATGACTTTAATGAACCTTATTCAAAACACTTGCCCTTCGATATTCCCCCCAAGATCTTTAAAAAAAGGCGCCCCCTCGAATCTCCACCAAAAGACTCATATTTAATGTCAGTCGCCAAGGAATTTGAAAAATCATCAGTTGAGCTTCCCAATCGCCACAACTCAGCAGACCCTTCAGCGCCCTTTGGTTCCTCGGCCATTCCCACCACCAACATTTAATGGTGTTGGCCCGGCATTTAGTGATAAAATTCCATCTTCCAAGGCATTTAAGTTCCCTCCCAATTTCCAATAGCCAAAAGTCGGTACCCATTGGTTCCCCAATCGTTGAGCTCCCTCCAGCAGACATTAATAGTGTCAGCCTTCCCTCATTTTTTAAAATTACAAATGCCAAGTCAGTCAGCATCTCTCCCAATTTCCCAACCGTCGGCAGCCCCTTTCCTCCTCCAGCCCCACTCTCTTCGATCCTTTCAAATTCTAGGCCTGATGCTCCTCTTTCTCTTCAGTCTTCCCTCCCTTGGAATGAAAAAAAAGCACTCCAACTTGCTCAAACCTTTTCCCAAGCACTTTGTCAGAAAAAAGACTTCTTTTATTAACTCATGGTCTATGATTGTTAATCCCGATTTGCTCGAAAGTTGTTGTGTTACAATTCAAGCTCCAGGGTTGATTCTAAAAAAGTTAGAACCCCCTCCCCCACCCCCCCCTTCCTCCTTTACCTTTTCAAACTTTACAATTCCTTTACCTTTTCAAACTTTACAATTCCAGACTCTAAGGTAAATTTCGTTAGAGGTCTTCAGGGAAGACTTTCAAACATAGCACACCACGAGATTCAAGTTTTAGAAGATGATTCAGATGAAGTCTCGGTAGTAAGCGCTAGTAGTGAAGAAGTATAAATTTTTGTTTTGGAGGAGCCCCACGAGGAAGAAGTATTAGATGAAGGTTTCGACAGTGTTTTTCAGCAATTATTTGAATCAGAGGAAGTCCCCCCACTCGCTTCGTGTGAAGCATTCAAACTCTCTCCCCTTTGGAAAAGAAAAAATTCCACAACATCGGCATTCAATTATTGATGCTTGCGAGATTGTTTTTGGTTGATTTCCTTCTAAGAAGATCGCCTACTCTTGAATTTGTTTTGGTCTAATTTATCTTGAAAGAACGCATCTCTGGTTTTACAATTGTTTCAGAAGCATCTATGGAAGCATTTCTAGATGAATGGATTGGTTCTTTAGCAGAATGTGGTCTCGTTTTTGGGTTATTCCATCTCTCGCCAAGTCATTTTGGTTTTTGTTCTTGGCTCTCCTTGGACCAAAGTATCGCACAGTGGTATGGATAGGTTTTTTGTTCTCCTTGGTCAGTATTAGATAATTGCATTCGGCCTCAACTCTTTGGGGGACTATTCTTCCAGCAGATTTCATATTCTATATGTTTTGTTATGGCAGCTATGGAGTTCGCAATTCTAATGTTTACTGCAAATTCATTGAGCTGTTGTGTTTCGCTTTTGTTCCATTTCGGTTGTATTGGTATTTGTATTTTTCGATCCTGTATTCTTGTTCTTTGGATTGTGTCAAGGGCGAATTTTGTATTTAATATTGTACTATGAGATATTATCTCATTTCATTAATATAATGAAAGAGATCGTTTCCTTTTAAAAAAAAATAAAAAATACTTAGTTTATGTTAAATAACCTATAAATAGAGAGTTCCTTTCTTATATTAGGTACACTTTGATGATAATAAGGATTTAGAGTTGATTTCCAGGAGAATTCTCTCCTTTAGTTCCTTGAGCTACACCAGAAAGTGTTGAAAAGCATTTGAGAAAACATTTGTCCTAGGTTTTAAAGCATTTGCTCTTTTGTTAGATTATTTATAGATATGATGAAGGGGGTTCAACCTAGTTGAGATTCTAGGGTGCATCTCATAATCCTTAGGTTACTACAATAGTCTTAATGAACATTTCATTATTTCAATGAAGAAGCTTGTTTCTTTTTCAAAAAATACATATATATATATGTATATATAAGATAAACAATGGCTTTATAGGCATACAACCAGATGTAGGAAGGATGATAATTAGTTGTACCCCTCGATAGTACATTTTGAAGCATATTGCCTTTGTTAGAAGTAAATGTGGAAAATGACAATGAGTCACTCACCAACAAAAGTACAGGAAAAGTAGACGAACATGCAAAGGAAATACATAGAATGAAAGTATGACGGCTAGAAGCTATCATGAGCAAGCAGCCACATGCACAGCGCCCAATTGAAATTAGCAACTTCAAAGACTCAAAGATGCATAATATTTTTTAAAAAGTTACACTTTCGGTTTCTAAGATTTAGTCTAGGTTACATTTGGGTCCCTTGGTTTTCAAACTCAAATATTTTACCCTTAAGATTTGTGTTTGGAAGCATTCTTGGTCCCTTCGTCAATTTTCCTGTTAATTAATGGAAAAGTGATGTGGCACATATTTTTTCTAATTTTTCAATTATTACACTAAAAAACATTTTTTTATTATATTTTGATACTTATTTTTCTCACTCGTCTTTCTCCCTATTCTTCTTCCATCTTCTACCTTCACCATCAACGGTAGTCGTCGTCTGCCATTTACATCATCGGCAACCGACTTTTCTTCTTGTCTTCTTCTCTTTCCTCTTTCTCCCTTTCTTCCCACATTTTCAAGGAAAAAAATGATGAAACAGTTTTAAGATCTAAAATGGAAAAAGAAAAGAAAAAAAACAAAAACAAAAACAAAAAAACAAAAAAAAAAAACCAAAAACATTTTTTTATCATTTTTCATTTTTATCTCTTCTTTTTCCCTTATGTACCTTCACCATCAATGGAAAATAGCGACCATCAATGGTAGCGACAACAAACACAGACACACACGCCCACGCACACGCACACACAGTTTAGCTATGCTCGTGTTGGCAGCTTTCCATTAATAATTAATGGAAAAACTGACGAAGAGACCAACAATGCTACCAAACGCAAAAATAACAAATTTTGAACAAAGGCACACAAAAAATTGAGGGAAAACAGAGACTAAACCTATAAATTAAGGATGGAAAAAAAATCGAGAAAGTATATCCACAATTGACAAAGGGCCTTAAACAAATCAGTCTCCAAAGGTAAGTATGCTTTCTTCTCTCTCCTCTATTCCCACACCTCCTCCCCCTCTCTTCTCCGTTCAATAGCTCCAACCAACCTCTGTGCTACCCAATCTTTCCCCTTGTCTAACACTTTCTTAAGTATGGAAGTGAAAAGTTGCAATGCGGATGGTTCCTACTTTTGTATTTGGCACAAATCTGGTTCTTTTCACGTGGAAGACTTGGAAGCCACCAAGATCTTTTTCTCTCAAAGTTGCAGCTTAGGTGGTTCGTCGAGAGTATTTTAGATTGATTAAGGGCTCTACATCACAATTCTTTGAGAGAAGCTGTCGAGACAGTTCAAGTACCACAAAATTGTCTAAGTTGCTCAACTCCTCAGGTTGGATTATGAGATGTGTTGTTTGGGCATCCTTTGGGGAAAGATACTTTATTCATATTTCCCTCTAGAGATTCGAAGCAAGGTTGGTATTCCTTTGCTGTAATGCTCCTAGATTTTTAGAAAAATTTTGAAACATCTACAAAGTCATTTAATCCAAGAAGGGAATCATCAACCTTAGTTTTGCCAAACCAAGGTGAAGACTTAGTGGACATTGTGAAGACATCGGAAGCTCAAAAGAAACAGAGTATGAAATTGGTAGCTCCCCATATCTAAAACATGGCTCTGTTTTAGTACTCGATAAACAGAGTAAGTCCCATCACTGGGTGTTAAAGAATTCTGAAGTCAAACAAGAAGATTTTAGCAAGTTCTGGATAGTTTCCAAATTGTTCGAGTTTAATGAGTAGACCGAAATAGCTAAAACGTTAAAAATCTATTTTCAATCAAAGATCATTATCAATCCCTTGTTTGTAGAAAATGCCTTAATAAAGCTAGATCAAGGATCATTAGAGGATTTAATTGAAAAATCGAGCAGTTGGCAAAATTGTGGTTCATTCCACCTAAAATTTGAAAAATGGAACAAGAAGGTGCACAATCAGCCTATGTATTCGAAAGGGTACGGAGGATGGATTTCCATAAAAGATCTCCCACTAGATTATTAGTGTAGACCAACTTTTGAAACCAATAGCCTATTTTTGAGGTTTAGAAGATATTGCAACAGAAACATTGAACCTTCTTAACGTCTCGAAGTCAAGATTCAAGTTTAAAAAAAATTTGTGTGGTCTCATTCCGTCTACTATAGAGATTTCAAACGAAAAGCATGGCTCAATTTTTCTGAATTTTGGAGATATTGAACTAACTGATCCTCCTTCAAGAATAAAAGATGATTTATTTGTTAAGGATTTTACAAACCCAATTGATTTAGTCCGTTTGAATCAAGTTTTAAAGGATGAAGGAGTAAAGGTTGAAGATCTAGATCCTAGACTAGCATTTTTGTTACCTTTTCGACTTTCCCCAAATTTTTCAAGAAATCCTTCCGTTCATTGCACTAAGGGGGGAAGTTTCTCGCCGGAAAAGCCATCGAAAGTTGGTTGTCCGGCCTCATCTAAACTCGATTCCAAAGCACTGCCATCAGAAAAGACTTTCGGGCGTCCTTTTTTTCCCAAGGTAGGTGTTGATCGACATTTATTGAAGAATGAGAAAGAAGGTGAGGAGTCGGCCTCTGGCCAAGAAAAGACCCTTGGAATCCCCTTGAAAGAAGCCCAATCGGTCTTTGCCGCCAAGGATAGAGATTCTTCACCCGTTACACTTCCCGAGAGGTCCAACCCCATTGAATTCTCACCCTCAAAAGTTAATGTTGTCGGTTCCCTATCCAATGAAAAGGAATTTAATGCTCGATTAAATAGCCCCACGCCTGCAGCAGCTTTTTCAAAGCCTTTCGGCCCCCCAACCATTGATCTCCCCCCCTTACTTTTAATAATGTCGGCCCCCATTAAATGAAAAAGAATTAAATGATAGCTCTTTCTTTATCTCTCCTAGAAAGTCAAGGGTCGGCAGCCATCTTTCCATAGCAGCCCCTCCCTCGTTGGCCCATTCAGAAAACAGCCATATTTCTTCCTATCCAGCTCAGTTTTCTCTCCCTTTGAAGGCAAAAAATCACTCCAATTTGCTCAAACCTTTCCCCAAACATTTTGTCAGGAAAGAGACTTCTTTTATCAACTCTTGGTCCTTGACTGTGAATCCAGATTTGCTTGAAAATTGTTGTATTAAAGTACAAATTCCAGGGCTGTTTCTAGAAAATTCTAATTCCTCCCCCCCGGATCAAATCTCTTTTTCCTTTTCAGACTTTACAATTCCAAGCTTTCATGTAAAATTCGTTAGAGGCCTTTCGGAAAGCTTCTCACGCAAATTTAGCCAGAAAAATCAAGCTTTAGAAAAGGATTAAGATGAAGATTCTATAGCAAGTGCTAGTAGTGAAGAGTTAGAACATTTTGCCTTGGAGGAGCCCCACAAGGAAGAAGATTTGGATGAAGAGTTTGGCAATGACTTTCAACAATTATTTCAAGCCGAGGAAGGTCCCTTGCTTGGTAAGGTTGAAGCTTCCTTTTTTACTCCACTAGATAAGAGCGAAGTCCCACAGCACCTCCATTCAATCATTGATGCTTGTGGTATTGTTCTTGGTTAGTTTCCATTTAAGGAGTTCACGTTCAAAGTTGTTTTGGTTTAAATCCTCTTGAAAGATCCTTTCATGGTTTACAAGTGGTTTGGTCGCATCTTTGGAAACATGTCTGGTTTGAATGGATTGGTTCAGTTATTGGAAGACTAGAGGGTTGTTTGGCTTGGTGGAATTTTACAAATTACAAGGGGCTCGGAAGCATTTTTGGAAGCATGTCTAGTTGGATGGGCTGGTTCAGCTGCTGGGAAGGTTGAAGGGATGGCTAGTAATACAGAATCTTTACAAACATTGATTATCCAAAACCTTTGCTGTTTTTTCTTCCTCAGTCTTAGTCATTGGAGGTTTAAATTAAGTTTGGCATGGTTCAGGGGTAGTTGTTGTTTAGGGTGTCTACAAGTTCAAAGTCGTTTCGTCTTATCTCAACAAGTTTATTAGGACCATTCCGTTGTTGTTTAGGGTGTCTACAAGTTCAAAGTCGTTTCGTCTTATCTCAACAAGTTTATTAGGACCATTCCTTTACTCATTCTGCTCGTTTTTGGCTTTTGTTCTTTAGTTCGTTGGTCAATTGTATTTTCTTCTCTCCAATCTTTTAGTTCTTTCAATTGTGTAATTGTCTTTTTTCAGATTCTATTTTGTTTGTTTGTTCTCCTTTTGTCTCCTTTGTACTTTGAGCTATTGGCTCTTTTCATTTTATTAATGAAAAAGTCATGTTTCATTTAAAAAAAAAAAATCAAGAAAGTTATTAAAATTTAAGTTTTGGGGAGTGAAGAATTGAATAGTTTAAATGCAGGAAAAAAAAGGTGAGAACATGGAAAAGAAATAGTCGCACCTTTTCAAACGAGACATTCTCTCTTAGAGCTGTAAGCATGGTTACTCCATAAGAAAATAACCCACCAACACAGTTAGGATCAACCTCAGTCAATGTGCGCAATGATAGAGCAGCTTCAATGCGTACCTGAATCAAATGTGTACTTAAGAACCAAGAGCAGAAACCTAAGGTTCAGGAGGTGCATATATCAATGAAATGTTTCTTTTACCCAAAAAAAAAAAAAATAGCTAAATCATAAATGGCACAACAATATGTTCTAAAGAGAAACTAAGAATCAGCTCAAAAAGGTGTAATCAAAACTACCAAGTGAATATAGGAACAGCAGTTATCTAAACTAGCATAGCTAAATTATAAATGACACAACAATATGTTCTAAAGAGAAACACAAACCAGCATAGCTTACCGAGCAGAAGTTATCTAAATTAAGCCAATATCATAAAAGTTTCGGGAAACTCAGGGAAAGAAAAATAGGTGTAGCATGAAGGATAAATACATCCCTCCGTGATCACTAAGCAAATAAATAATTTAAATCAGGTAAGCATAGAAACAGAATGTTCAGCCTGGAAACTACATACAATATCTAGAACTTACAAGTTGTGAAGAATGAGAAACCGCGGAAACAACTGTGCTATCAAGTACTTCCTTAAACTCGGATGGGACCTGCATATGAATAATCAAGCAATGTCTGACCAACTTCTTTCCTTTTTTTTATCAAGTCTGAACAACTTCTTTTTTTCTTTTTTCTCTTTCTTTTTCCCTTCCTAGAAAACAAATTTCATGGAGAAAAAATGAAGGAATACACGGGCATACAAAAAAAACCAGAACTTATATTTGAAATAAATATTAGTAATGTAGAGAGTTAACGAATGGGAAGATTCAAAACAATACAAATGCACATTTCCTCTCTGAATCGAGTCTTGCATCTTTCTACATCTCTAGAGGATCTCTAGTTTTACTAAGAATCCCTGTTGCGGATTATAACTAACTTTTGGGAAATTTTAAAAAAAAAATCCAGCCCACAAAAAGGCACCTCCCCCTACTGGAAGAGACTCCAACTATGCAAAATAACTCCTACAGAATAGTTCCAAAAGATCTTCGAAACCAAAATCCCACAAAGAATCATGAAAGTGGACAAGGGACCAAACTTCACTAGGGTCCTTATCCATCCCTCTAAAAATTCTACTATTCTACTCACCCCACAAAGCCCACACGATCGCACACACCCCAACTAACAATAAAAAGCGACTCTTCTCCCCCACAAGGCAGATTGAGGAGCAACTCCTTGATCATAACACTAACGTCCCCCTAACGAACATACAAAAAGCCAAACGTTTAAAAACTCTTAAACAAAGCTAGCAAACGCGCAACGTCAAAGGATATCATCCAGATTAGGGGTGATCATCTGTCGGGCGGCGTCGATTTTGGGCTCAAACCGGCACTGACCACCGACGTTGTCAGGCTAGATCAATCAGTGGTTGTCGGTTGTGGAAAGGCCTATGAAACCGACCTACCAACCATGCAAACGGTCGGTCGTTTTGGTCAGTTTTGGGAAAAAAACCTTAACGAAGCCATGAGAAAAAGAGATCCAAGTTTACTCAACTCTGCTGAAAGAGCTTTGATAAAAAAAAATGAGTTGAGGAGAAAATATAAGAGATGCTAGGAGAAATAGAGGAGAAAAAGGTTGGTCGGTGAGCTATGACGGCAGTACTAATCAGCGTAAATTC
The DNA here is from genome assembly GCA_031780015.1 of Citrullus colocynthis. Taxonomy (NCBI): domain Eukaryota; kingdom Viridiplantae; phylum Streptophyta; class Magnoliopsida; order Cucurbitales; family Cucurbitaceae; genus Citrullus; species Citrullus colocynthis. Next base: position 2,219,847 of record QLSR01000286.1, read on the forward strand.
GGCGAAGAGAGCTTAGAATTTAGAAAAAGACTAAATGAGAAGAGTGAAAAAAAAAAAATCTTTTCTTTTTTTTTTCTTTTGGATGAGAAACATCACGAATTAATTTCAGTGATAGAATGAAATTACAAAAGGGCAAATGTGCCATGAGAGCTACATATTACTATTCCACTGTGCAATGAGGGAAGAAATGTTGTAATCACAAGAAAAAAAAAAGATGTAAATTTACACCAAGACAGAGATGTGTATAACAAACTATCTAAAAATTGTGTGAATTCTGACTCTCTATCTTCAAAAGTACGATGATTCCGCTTGTTCCAAAGGAGCCAGAAGAAGCCTTTGATGAGGAAGGTCGATGAAATCTCCTTCTCATCCTTAAAAGGGTGACCCATATGAAACATATTTAATAGGATGAAAGGGTCATTAAAGAAGACCATATTATAATTGTAAATATGATAATAATCTTCTCCAAAATGATTGTGCAAAGCCGCAAAACACCAGAATGTGCATAATAGTCTCATTGCTTTGGCGATATAGGACACCAATTCAGGGCAGTTGCAATCCAAGGAGCCTTTTTAATGAGGACATCAGCAGTGTTAATGCTACCATGGCTAACCTCCCATAGAAAAAACTGAATCTTCTTTGGGATTGGACCCTTCCAAATATTTTTATAAAGAAGAGCATTACATTTGTGACCACTGGAAGCAAGGTGGAGGTGAGAGATTTTGTTGTAAACTGCCCAGATTTTTCCAGATTCCATCTCCATTTATCCTCAACTGTGGTGTCACTAGGGGCAACAGAGTAAAGAGAGCCATGAATCTCTTCCTCATTAAGAATCTGCCGCAGCCCAAGGGACGTCTTATAATCTGATTTCCGGCACTATTATGGGTGTGGAGTTCTGTTTTCATGGAGAATGTAATCTTTTAGTGGGTCCTTTAAAAGCCATTCCTCATTTATTATGGGTGAATGGAATTAAAGCAATTCTTTCAAAATTTTGGTTTGAAAGAAACCAGTGCATATTTCAAGATGAGCCCCTTCCTTGGTTGGACCGTTATGAGTGCTCTCAGAAAGGCTCAAGAAGGTCCTTCCTTACACCATCACAGAACACTAGTCTGCTTTTGTGTTTGGCAGACAAACTTAATACTTTCTTAATTGCTAATGAACTCATTGATGAATGGAATAATAAAAGAAGCAACGGGTGATCATAAAACTTGACATTGAAAAAGCTTTTGATAAGGTTGATTGCAATTTTCTTGATGGAATTCTTTTGAAAAATCCCATAGTTATTTCATTATATCTTGTACTATTATTATTTTCTCTTAGACTATGAGATTTTATCTCATTTCATTATATCAATTGAAGAGATTGTTTCCTTTTCAAAACGAAAAATAAATAAATAAATAAAGACATTGGAATGGTCATAAAACTTACACCCCTTTATCAGTACGAAACATTTTAATACAATTTCATTAAAAGTCATTGCCCCTTTTCTTTCATAGAAAAAGTAATCCTTCAAAAACACAATTGTGCCTTACCTCTCCCAGAGTTTTCAAAGTATAAGACAAAGTACGCAAACAAGCAATCTTCATTGAAGGGCTAGCATCTTCAGATTCCAGCTGTCAAATTTCCAGAAAATTGTATGAGACTCATTTCATTAATTCAATGAAATTTCTTGTTTATGTTAAAAATAAATAAATAAATAAATAATTGTCCCATTATAAATACAGTAAGTACACACAGCCAATAGAATTTTCTTTTTTAAAAGGATACACAACTTTTCATGGATAAAATGAAAAGAGTCTACGCTTAAAATACAAGGATACAAAACAATGAGCCAAAAAACTTAAGAAGTACAATCCCAAAAGAACCAAGCCATAGAATATTTGAGTTAGTTGAGAACTTCAAATTACTCTGACAGCATCAAAACTAAACTATATTCAAATAAATTTTGTCAACCTGCTTTCCAAGAAAAACCAAGAAGTTCCTTTGGGTGGGTTCTGTCATTTGATCAGTAATGCCAACCCTAAGAATATAAAGCACACAAGCCTACAGCAAACAGATAAAAGAAGTCAGTGACGTAGACAAAATGGAGGAAGGTTCTTTAATAACGAACTCAGTAAGTTGAATAATAATACAAAAGAGCTTCTACTTATAAGAAGCTAAGCTGGTAAACCCAAAAGGTAACTGGTAAACTATTAACTAAAGTTACCATCTAACTGAAAACAACAAAAAATAACTACCGTGAATAAGACTCCTAAAACAAGACTGGCTGATGAGATGCGCTGAGTTTCTCACTAAAATATCAATTGGATTAGATTTTTTAGAGAGGACAGCACCTATGCCAATCGCCCACAGCAACTTCAAATGGTTATGAGAAATCAGGCAATGCTAAGACTGGACTGACGAGGTTGTTCTTTAAAAATTGTAAAGCTATTGCCTTCATCAAATTCCAAATGGAACGACCCCTTTTTAAGGCAATCAGTTAGAGGTGCAGCAATTAAACTACAATTACGTATGAACTTCCAATAGAAAGAAGCAAGATCCAAAAAAGATTAAATTTGTTCGACAGTTGAAGGGGGTAGGCCATTGAGTTATTGCTTCAATTTTCTTAGGATCAACCTTAATTCCCTCTTCTCCAATTAGAAGACCAAGAAAAGAAAATTTGGGGTAGTAAATTGACTTCTTTGATAAATTATTGATGTCCATTTCAAGGATAGAAAATTTGGGGGAGAGAGAACTTCCACCTGGGCACACAATGTAGCCCAAGACTAAAAGTAATAATTATGGATAGTATATAAAATAAAGTTTGGCAATTACCAGTGAATGGGCATCCACAGAAGTATCAGCACGAAGTACATCGATCACCTGCAGTGCAAAGTCTTGGAGTCCAGTATCTGGATGCAGATATCTAAGACGAATGGCCTACAAGAAATTTTATGGTGTCAATAGATCCATTAAATAAATGTAAGTATAAGTTTATAACTAACAAGTATATCAAATCTATAGTCAAAATTAAACAGAGAAGAGAAAGTAAAACCTACATTATCAGTGCAAAATAAGACAGCAAAGAAATTCAACTGAAAGGAAATCTAGATTCATGGTAACGCATTATAAAAAGAGCAACAAATTATACCAGATGAAAAGCCGTGAGATATGAAAACATGGGTGAAAAGTTAAATGAATAATAGAATATATTTGAATAAGATTTAACATAAAACTTCCAGACATGTAAGAATTCAATCATAATGAAATGAAATAGTCTTCCAAAAACACGAACAACATTCAAAAGCTATAATATCTCGAACAGAAGCAAAGGGGACAAAGGCAAAAAATCTACTACAACAGATAATAGTGAGCACAAACCTGCAAAAAGAACACCCAAGATAATGTAAGGCTAACACGAATTTCCTTCAACCGTGGTCCATTTGCTGCTATGGAATTCATTATGCAAAACAAGAAATGAAGTTAAAATAAACTTTCTTCAAAAAATTGAGAGTTCAATATCTTTATTTACTGAATGGGCAAAATTAATAAGAAAAACAACCATCGACTGTAAAGAGAAGAAATGCTTGCACTTGTGAAATGGGTCCTTCCCAAAGAAGATAAAAAATTTCATTTGGGAGCTTAGTCATGGGTGCCCCATCTGATGTTTTACAGAGGAAGGCTCCATGGCATTCTACTTCGCCAAATTGGTGTGTCCTTTGCCAAATAGACCAAAGGAATGCTTTCTTGATATAGACCCGTCAAACTTCCTTTCTTTAGTGAAAGGATGACCCATGATGATCATTTCAAGCAAAGGAATACTGTCGTTTGAGAAGACAATGTGCTGCCTGAAAGCCAAGAGGAACTTCTTCCACCAGTTTTGAGCAAATTGCCAATTTCTGAAAGTCATGGGTCTCCCCACTATTTTAGCAAAAGGCACACCACCTCTGGAGAGGGATCAATCCATGGGGCTTTCTTGATTAAGGTTTCCACCGTATTAATTCAATGAAATTATTTCTGTTCTGAGAAGAAAAATAGACCTACTATTCTAATTTTCATGGACCTCTACATGAAATGTAATAACTAACAAGCAAGCCACACAACATACAAATAAATAACCCCCATACCTTTACTGAATGGCAAAGATAGATGCCGATGTAAACCGCCTTCTAGTTTCTTCACTGGAGGGAATGGACCTTTTCCCCTTGGTTGAACCTAGTAGGACATCAACTTAATTCAATTTTGAAAGACAATAATAATTACACATACAAGATAAATTGGTCAGAAACAGCAAAGGTTATTACACAATAAATAACTTATATACCTGAGCTTCAGGATTCATTCCAAGAGCCAGTAACAAACCCAAAGCTTCAGCAAATGCATCCCGTACAGATGAAATTGGATCATCCAGGGCCTGTTTGATTCAACCGAACCATTTGGGAAGAGAATTAGAACAATGTAGATGTGGAAGATTGGAACATACTGGCAGTGAATATATTTGAGACAGATAACTTTTCATTGATGATTGAGAAGTTACCATAAAGGAGTAAACAAACCCCCATTTAAAAAATAGAAAAAAAAACTTACAAGGGCTCCAATTTGGAATGGATTGAGTGGGCTATAACATTTGGGGCATGGGTTAAGAAAATAGGGGGTAAGGATTATTTTAACCTCCTGTATTGCTATAATAGCATTGTCTACCACTCGGGTGTGTTTGGCCCAAGGAGTTGGAGTTTGTGAACTCCACTCCTTGTTTGGCCCAAGGAGTTGGTAGGTCCTACTACTGAAAAGCATCAATTTTATATTTTATCAAATCCTTACATTGTGAGCCTTAGGAGTTCACAACTCCCTAGACTTCATAACTCCTTACTTCTCACTATTTCACTCCTTACCCCAAACACCCCAATGATTAAATTTAAAATAACCAACCCTCCCACCAATGTTTCCAATGACTCCACCCGCAGGCAGCCAACTCTGACGATCACTTCGCCGAAGACCACCTCCGACGACTAGCTCTAACAACTGCATGAGTGCTTTTATTTTAAAAATCATACATGAGTAAAAAAACAATACATAAAACCATATGGTGAAAGAATGCAAATAACAAAAGTTAATTCTTCCTCCACTCAATAAGTTCTCTCTTCTCCCTCCTCTCTCTTCCCTCTCCTCTCATCTCCTTTCTCTCTCTGGCCAATGTCTCCTTATTCTCCGGCGATTTCCCTACAACGATAATCATGGAAGTGGTTAGCTATAAGGTGATCAAAGATTTTTACTGCATATGGTCCGAATCTGGAATGTTTCTGATAAACCCCCAATATTTAAGAAATATATGAGAAATAGAAAAAGAGTGGGAAAGGCAAATGTAAATGAGTAAGGGAATAAATAGTTGTTAATAGTGGAGGGAATTTGTTATTGAGTTTGTTATGGAAATTAGTTGTGTGGGGCCAGTTGGTTAAGGGTAGAGAACTTTGTTATTGAGTTTGTTATGGAAATTAGTTGTGTGGGGCCAATTGGTTAAGGGTAGAGAACTATAAAAAGACCCCTTGGGGAAGGGGGGAAGTCATTAAATTTTCTAGAGAAATTATAGCTCTTGAGCTTGTAAAGAGAGGGGGAGTCTCGGCTTCCATAGTCATTTGTGGCCTAAAAGTAAATATATAACCCGAGTTCTTATCAATTTGGTATCAGAGCCTAAGTTCCTTGGGGAATGGTAAAGAAAATGGATGCACGAGTCACCGCAATCGAAGAACAAGTCACGTTGATTCAAGCAGGCATGGAAGCTCAAATCGATCAAAGGTTCATCGAATTGCAACAAGTAACGAAAAATGTGTTGGCAGCGAGATTTGAGAATATGGGTGAAATAATGGAACAAAAAATGTTGTTGGCATTAGAAGCTTGGTCGAGAAAAGGGGGAACACCGGAAGGAGGCCGATCGGAATCATCAGAGAGAACAGTCACGAACAAAGGAAAGCAACCGTGGGGGAGGAACCACGTCAACCCGAGTGCTCCGCTGAACGAGAAAGGAAAGAGGTACCATTATTTGATATGAGATTACGTAAGTTGGAAATACCTATTTTCAAAGGGGAAATCGGTGAAGACCCGCTCGGCTGGTTCCATCGGGTGGAGCGTTACTTCGTCGTCAACCGATTGTCGGAGAAGGACAAGCTCGACGCGGCTGTACTCTGTCTAGAAGGAGAAGCTTTAGAGTGGCATCAATGGGAAGAGGAAAGAACGCCGATGACGTCGTGGGCACAATTTAAGGAGCAGCTGTTGCTGCGTTTCCTGCCAGCGAAAAAGGAAGACCAGCGCGAGACGTTCTTCAACCTAAGACAAGAAGGCAGCGTACGGGAGTATAGAAGAAAATTCGAACAATTATCCGACCCGATCAAAGACTTGTCGAAGGCCACCCTCGAGAGTAAGTTTGTTAGTGGGCTGCGAGAAGAAATCCAAACAGAAATGAGGATGTTCAGCTTGGTGGGTCTCAAGCCCAAAATGAGAATGGCCCAATTAATAGAAGACATGGAGGAAACCCGAAGGGGAAAATGGGGCACCGGCAGTCCAAAGGGGAGCGGGTCAAATTCGACCCAGACGAAGTCGACTCCGGCAGCATCGAACTCTTCTGCAACACTGATAGCTTCCAACCTACATTCGACGGCAGCGCGCACGATCACTTTAAACCCAACGCGAAGTTCCGCCGATTCTTCGAATACGGTCAGCCTACGCGACGCAACGGCAAAACCTTTCCAGCGGGATCATTCAGAAGGCTGTCGGACGGTGAAATGCAAGCACGACGAGAGAAAGGCCTGTGTTATCGATGCGATGAGAAGTACACGGCGGGACATCGATGTAAGAAGAAGGAAGTGAACTTGTTTATTCACCAAGATGCCGAGAATGAAGATGCCGACGAAGGATCAATCGCGGTGGAAGAACCGGCGCCCGACACATTGGATGAACTAGGTATCGAAAGGGTAGCTGAAAAAACCGAGGAGCTGACATTGAATTCTTTAGCCGGGTTAGACTCACCGAAAACAATGAAGCTACAAGGGACTTTGGAAGGAAAGCCAGTCATCGTACTAATTGATAGCGGAGCATCCCACAACTTCATCGACGAGTCGTTGGTAGCATCTCTAAATCTCTCACGATCGCTAACCTCGAGTTATGGTATCATGTTGGGTACAGGGCAATCAGTCCTAACAACGAGAATTTGTAAGGGAGTGGTTTTTAATCTTCCTAATTTGACTATTGTGAATGATTTCTTTCCATTATACTTGGGCAGCGCTGATGTGATTTTAGGCGTACAATGGTTGATGACATTGGGAAAAGTTGAGTGTAACTGGAGTACATCAGAGATGAGGTTTCACGTGGGTGAATGGCAGATCGTGCTCCATGGAGATCGGAGTATGGTCAAGTCACAAGTTTCCTTGAAGAATATGATGAAGCATGTGAAGGGTGAAGGAGTGGGAATACTTCTAGAACTCAATGCTGCCCAAACACAAGCGTCTCCACATGAAGGGGGCAAGACTGTACGGCCGGAAGTCCAAGAAGTGTTGAACAGGTTCTCTTCGGTTTTCAAATCCATCAAAGGTCTTCCACCAGCGAGATGACACGATCATGCCATTGAATTAAAAGCTGGAGAGGGACTAGTGAGTGTCCGTCCATATCGATATCCACAATTCCAGAAAGACGAAATCGAACGTCTAGTATCAGAAATGTTGGCGGCAAGCATAATTCAACCCAGCACAAGCCTGTTTTCAAGTCCCGTACTGTTGGTAAAAAAGAAGGATGGAAGCTGGCGGTTTTGCGTCGACTATAGAGCCCTTAACCATATTACAGTCCCCGACAGCTTCCCAATCCCCGTGGTAGATGAGCTTTTGGATGAATTGGCCGGAGCTACAATATTTTCAAAAATTGACTTAAAGTCGGGCTATCATCAAATCTGGGTGAAACCACAAGACATACATAAGATGGCGTTTAGAACACATGAGGGACATTATGAGTTTCTAGTCATGCCGTTCGGGTTGCGAAACGCCCCATCCACATTCCAGTCTATCATGAATGATCTACTACGATCATACTTGCGGAAATTTGTTCTTGTTTTCTTCGATGACATCCTCATCTACAGTTCTTCTTTGCAGGAACACATAAAGCACCTTACCACGGTTCTACAGACATTGGCAGAAAATAAATTAGTCGCCAATCTGAACAAATGCACATTCGCTGCCTCTACGATTGAATATTTGGGACATGTGATCTCCAAGGATGGGGTGGCCGCCGATCCTTCCAAAATAGAAGTCATGAAAAATTGGCCCGTGCCGACGACGATTAAACAACTACGAGGATTTTTGGGGCTCACTGGATATTACCGAAAGTTTGTAGCTGGGTACGGCTCCATTGCCTTCCCTCTTACCCAACTGCTAAAGAAGGGCAACTTTGGATGGAATGAGGCTGCCCAAATTGCTTTTGACAAACTGAAGCAAGCCATGATCGAGGTACCAGTTTTAGCTCTCCCAGATTTCCAACAATCTTTTATTGTAGAGACAGACGCCTCCGGAGTAGGAGTTGGGGCCATCCTGATGCAGAAAGAAAGACCAGTGGCATTCTTTAGCCATGCTCTACCCCCTACTCACCAAATGAAGGCGGTTTATGAACGCGAATTGATTACCATAGTAATGGCAGTACAGAAGTGGCAACCTTACCTCTTGGGCCGACGATTCACGGTACATACTGATCAAAAGAGTTTAAAATTCTTATTGGAACAGCGAATTGTTGCAGGAGAGTACCAAAAATGGGTGGCAAAACTAATTGGCTATGACTTTGTAATCGAATATAAAAGGGGATTAGAAAATACAGCAGCTGAAGCACTGTCCCACTTGCCGGTAACCATAGAACTCTCAACGTTGAGTTATGTCAGCGGCGTCAATCCAGTCGTGTTCGCATCCCAGGTGGAGCACGATGACCAATTACGAACTATTTGACAAACGATTCCAGAAGGGGGACAAGCTCCAGTTGGTTATTCAGTACAAGGAGACTTAGTTTTATACAAGGGAAGGATTGCACTACCGCCTTCATCACCGACAATTCCCTTATTACTCCAGGAATTCCATAACAATCCGATCGAAGGCCATAATGGGGTAGTCAAAATGTATCAACGCCTTAAAAGGGAATTTTTTTGGACTGGAATGAAAACATCAATGCGAGCGTTTGTAGGGGATTGCTCAATCTGCCAACAAGCTAAGTACATGTCCATAGCACCTGCCGGCTTATTACAACCATTGCCAGTCCCATAGAGGATATGGGAGGACATTTCAATGGATTTCATTGATGGTTTGCCACGCTCAGACGGATATAACTCAATTCTCGTGGTGGTGGATCGCCTTTCCAAGTATGCCCACTTTATTCCCCTCAAACACCCGTACACAGCCATTATGGTAGCAACGGTCTTCTTGAAGGAAATCGTACGTCTCCATGGTCTTCCCAAAAGCATCATTTCAGACCGAGATAAGGTGTTCACATGCTTGTTTTGGGAAGAATTGTTTCGTTTGATGGGTACCCATTTGAAGAGGAGCACGACATACCATCCCCAAACAGACGGCCAGACAAAAGTAGTTAATCGCGGATTGGAAGCGTATTTACGCTGTTTCACAATGGAGACACCAGCTAAATGCGCACAGTGGTCGGCTTGGGCTGAGTATAACTACAATACATCGTATCATACGTCCTTAAACACAACACCATTTGAGGTAGTGTATGGGCACCCAGCACCTTCAATAGTGCCTTATGATGGGGAAACAGCAACAGTGGACGCGGTGGATCTATTGCTCAAGGATAGGGACGATATGTTAAAAACACTACGGGCCACATTGGAACGGACCCAACAACGTATGAAAAGATTGGCAGATAAAAAGCGGCGAGAGGTGGAGTATGCAATAGCCGATTGGGTGTATGTCAAACTCCGACCTTATCGACAAAGCACACTATTTATCTATCGGCACCCGAAGTTAGCTCCAAAATTTGTTGGTCCCTTTCAAATTTTGGAACGTATTGGTGCAGTCGCATACAAGCTTGACTTACCGACGGGGATCCATATCCACCCAGTGTTCCATGTCTCCCAACTTCGCAAAGCCGTGGGATCCATTTTTCCAAGGATGACCATACCACCCACACTTCAACCATCGGGTCCCCCATCCATACAACCAACCCAAGTATTGGGTGTCCGGAAAGTAGGCACGACAGTAACATCACCACAAGACTTCGAAGTATTGATTCAATGGCAGGGGATGGCGGAGGAGGACGCTACATGGGAGGATGGCCAGCAAATCATTTCTCAGTTTCCAGATTGAGGACAAGGTGGTTCTTTGGGGGGCGGGTAGTGATAAACCCCCAATATTTAAGAAATATATAAGAAATAGAAAAAGAGTGGGAAAGGAAAATGTAAATGAGGAAGGGAATAAATAGTTGTTAATAGTGGAGGGAATTTGTTATTGAGTTTGTTATGGAAATTAGTTGTGTGGGGCCAGTTGGTTAAGGGTAGAGAACTTTGTTATTGAGTTTGTTATGGAAATTAGTTGTGTGGGGCCAGTTGGTTAAGGGTAGAAAACTATAAAAAGACCCCTTGGGGAAGGGGGGAAGTCATTAAATTTTCTAGAGAAATTATAGCTCTTGAGCTTGTAAAGAGAGGGGGAGTCTCGGCTTCCATGGTCATTTGTGGCCTAAAAGTAAATATATAACCTGAGTTCTTATCAGTTTCACGTGGAAGATATGGAAGCAAACAAAATACTCTCACTATCAGAATCACATCTTCACTGGTTTGTAAAGCAGATTTCAGATCCTTTACAAGGCACAAGTAAATATTATTTTCAAAGAAATGGTCAAGATTACTTGGGGGTGACAAGGTTGGCAAAGTTTAGAAACAACTACGATTGGGTTTTGAGGTGTGTAGCTTGGCCAATAGCCGACGGTCGCTTCTTCTTACATGTTTAGGAGGGGGTGGCACAACAAGGATGGATTTCTTTTTTGGGAATGTTAAGGGATTTTATTCAGAAATATCAGTTTAAAGTTCAACACAGCCCAATGAATTTGGAATTTGATCACAATCACGTTGAAATCTCTCCACAAGAATTTTATCCTTCAAAGGGCCAAGGATTGAGCTATGCGGACATGATGAGAAAAGACACTGTTCTTAAGCCCCCTGTTCCTACACCAGCAAAAAAGAGCAAAACTCCTTCAATTTGTAAGCAAAACCAAGACTCTGCTTTTGAGCTAGGAAAACAGAGTAAGCAAATTTCATGGTTGCAACATAATCAAGATGTTTTTAAGGAAGATTTTAATAATATTTGGGTTATTTCAAGACTTTTCGTGTTTAATGAATGGAGAGAGATCACCAATGTTTTGGAAGCTCATTTTAGTGTTAAATTCATCTTTAACCCTCTATGTGCTAAAAAAGCTTTGATTAGAACTGATCAAGGGAAGTTGGAAGGTTTAATTGAAGCCCTAGGTAAATGGCAAACATTTGGACAGTTTCATTTACTTTTTGAGAAATAGAATACATTTCGGCATAGTAAACCATCGGTGATTAAAGAATTTGGTTGTTGGATTAAAATAAAAAATCTTTCGTTAGAATATTGGAGTAGAAACACGCTCGAAGCACTTAGGCACTTTGGTGGATGGAAAAACATAGCTAATGAAACTCTTAATCTCCTCAATTTTTTAGAAGCCAAAATTCAAGTAAGAAAAAATCTTCGCGGATTTATGCCAGCAACGATTGAGATTAAGGATGAGAGAAGAGGTAACATATTCTTGAACTTTGGTGATATTGAAACTACTGAAGCTCCTAAAGAAATTCACGGTGCCTTATTTCTCAAGGATTTCTCTAACTCAATTGATTTAATTCGATTGAAAATGGTAGCACAAGATGAAGGCTTTGATATTAACTTTCCAATCCAAGATTGGGATTTCCTTTTGCAAAATAAGCCAAGTTTTTCAAGAAACCCTACCATTAAAGGTTCTTCACAAGTATTGAAGCATCCATTGGAGTTCAATCATCCCCTACCAGAAAGTAGAACGGTCCCTTTGGCTATTGATATTTCGGAGAATCCAAATAAAGGACAGCAAACTAATGTGAATGCACTATTTTTAAATTCATCTAATAAATTCAAAGAGTCTAATTTAATGAGGAAAGAGAAAGTAGCAGACTTTATTAATCCCAACCCCTTTCTCCCTTTGAAGGAAGCCCAATGGTGGAGTAGAAGTTGGATGATGTGCAGTCAGACTTGAGATAGATAAGATCTGACTTAAGTGAGATGATGGCTGGCATACAGACCATGACCAGCTTACTTTAGTCTTTCTGTCAGGTGTGTATGGTTAATATGTATATTTTGCTTTATTTTCATAATTGTTGTTCTAATAGCTAACTTAATTATTCAATCGTGCAGGGTGATGGTGTGGATTTCACTGAGACATACCACACAAACTAGAGCCTTTGGAGACCACCACCCCACTCCCCACCACAAAGTCTTCATACTTGCAAAATAAGAGGGTATCATCAACAAATTGAAGAATGTATACATGAATCTTCTCTTTACCCGCCACAAAGTCTTCGAACAGCCCATTACCATGAAGCTTTTCCATGAAGCTTTTCCAGGAGAGCACCCAAAACCTCACTTACTAAGAGGAAAAGGTAAAGAAAAGGTGTAAGGGGTCCCCTTGCCTAATTCCCCTTGATGCCAAAATCCCTCCCCGAGGTCGACCATTAATGAATACAGAAAATCTAGGGTTCATAATGCAACCCAAAATCCAAGAAATCCAACAATTGTCAAAATTTTTGCAACACATGTTTTTTTCAAGAAAATCCCAATCAACACGGTCAAAGGCCTTTTCGATCCAATTTAAGAATCCACCATTTTTCCTTTTTAGCTCGGTAATCTTCCACTACTTCATTGGCAATTAAAACCATATCTAGGATTTGTCTTCCCCTATAAAAGCACTCTGAGTTGGAGCAATTATACAAGGCATTATCTTCTTCAATCTTTCAGCAAGAACGTTTGCAATTACCTTGTAAATAGAAGTAGTGAGGCTTATTGGCAAATGAAGCTTGAAAGTCCTCCTTCACCCAGTCCCAAAATTGGAGAAAAAATTTAACGGTGAAACCATTCAATCCTAGAGCTTTACATTTACCAAGAGCCTTTAATGCCATTTTTATTTCAACTTCTGAAAATCGAGAAATGAGCATGGAATTTTGATTTGAAGTGACACACGGCAAATCAAATTGAGGGAATTGTAGCAAATCCCTAAGGATTTTCTATATAAAGGGTCATAAAAACCCAAAATCAAGCTTTCAATTCCCCGAAAGGAATGGGTTGGCTCTCCTTGATCATTTAACAACTTTGTAATCAGATTCCTTCTTTTAGCTGCTAAGAATTGATGAAAGAAGCTGGTATTTTCATCTCCCAATCTAATCCAATTCAATTTGCTTTTTTGGATTTGGTTTTGTTCTTTCAACCTATACAAATTTAATAATTCAGCCTTGACTCTCTCTTGTCCATCTCAATTGTTGTGGAGTTAGTTTCAGCCTTTTGTCACATTTTTCTATTTCTTCCCGTAGCCCTTGTTCTTTTAATTTGCCTTCCTGCAAACTCACAATGCCATGCCTTTATGGCTGATTTTGCATTTTTCAACTTTGTACTAAGAAAGAATCCTGGCCATCCATTTACTCGGCTTTCTCGCAACACTTCTTTGATAATACTAGTACAATCTTTGTTTTTTTTTTTTTTTTTCTTTTGAAAAGGAAACCAGACTTTTTTATTGATAAAATGAAAAGAGCCAATAGCTAATAATACAATCTTTGTTTAACAGCCAGCTATTACAAAATCTGAAACGTGACGGCCCCCAACACACTGCACCCACCTCAAGTAGCAATGGGAAATGGGAAATGGTCGGAAAACGTACGAGCTTGCTGGCTGACTCGTGTTTTCAAAAATTATGTCCCAATCCTTGCTAATGAAGAATCGATCAATAAGTGATCTAGACACCAAAATGCCTTCACGTGACCAAGTAAACCTTCCATTTGAGAGTGGTACTTTCATAATGAAGTTATTAAATTTCCGCATTCCTTTTGTGACTCTTCCAATGGGAAATCGTTCATGAGCCCAATGGGTAATGTTAAAATCTCCACCAATACACCACGACTCCAAACAATAATTAGAAAGGGAAGATAATTCTGGCCAAACAAATCTCCTTTCCTTGTAGTCATTTGGGCTATACACATTTGTAACCCAACAAATTTTCTTGCAGACTGTCACACATTTGACTGATAGAGAATATCCGCCTTTAAGAGTTTTCATGATTGAAATCTTCCCCTCATCCCACATGGTTAAAATTCCACCAGAGTTTCCATAAGATTCATCAAATTCCTATTCAATTTCTTTAGAGCTCCACAAATATTTAATGAAGGGTGTGCACACTTTGATTCTCAGATTAGATGTAAGTCTGAATTATGTTTCTTTAGAAATCTTTTGAGAGCCAATCTTTTGGACACATCACTGAGACCCCTTGTGTTCCAAGACACAATTTTCATGTGGGAGCTTGGACAATCAATCACTACCGAAGTAAAAGAGGAAACGAACTAGCCCCAAAGACTAGTCCACAATCTTCAATTATGGATTTTAAATGAGTTGGGATATCCAATTGACTCAAAGGGCTGAAACATGAACTTCCATCCTTCTTACTTTTCAGTTCCTCTTCTTTGAAATAGAGCATTGGATTCTTCCCCAAAATTATCAGCTTGCGTAGGCTCTTCTTGATCAACTCCATCTCCAAAGCATTCAGAATCCTCACTGCTAACACTTGCGACTGAGTCTTTGTCTAAATCGGACTCCTTCCTTTGCTTAGAAACAAAGGAGTTGCATCGGGTACCTCTTAAGAATTGGATTTTAGAGTTAGATATGTGGAAAACAGAGTGCTTAAATTGTTGAGTAGGGGAAGAGGGAGGAGTTGACCTGTTAGATAGGATCGGAAATTGTGCTCGGATGCAACAATTTTCCAATAAATCTTGATTGGAAATCACTACACTTGTCTTGAAGATGGACCTCCTTTTTCTGGAAAAATGCTTTGGATATGGCTTCAACAGTCTAGAGAATTTTTGTGTGGTTTGCGAGTTGTCTTCTTTTTTCTCAAAGGGGGAAGCACCAATCAAGTTGGTAGAGATTAAATTCATTTTCTCAACCAACCATGAGTTATTAGAAGTAATCAGATCGTCTACTTTTGTGGGGCAATTAATTCTTTGAGAGTCTTCCAACGGAATGCCAACCGACCCGATGATATTGGTCTTTTCAAGAGATAAAGAATTTGCCCTAATTAATTCGTTGGGCCCATTAGTCAAGCAGCCAACATTTTCCTCTCTCCGAAACTAGGATTAGGATTGATTTACTTGGTTTATTAGGATTAGGATTAGTTTCTTTTATTTATTTGGATTAGGATTAGTTTGCTTTGTTATTCTCTATATTTATTTTTCGATTGTAGGTATGCAGAAAAATGTTGGTTTTCCTTGTTCGAATGCTTTAAGATCCGTTGGATCTTTGGAAAGAATTTTAGAGACAATGTTTTACAGCTGCTCATGGGACCAAAATTCAAAAAGAAATCAAAATTGATTTGGTCGAACGCAGTGAAAGTTTTACTATCAAGTCTATGGTTCGAAGAAATCAAAGAGTCTTCCATGACAAGGAAACTCCGTGGATCAGCCGCTTGGAATCACTCGCTTAAACGCTTCCTCTTGGTGTTCTCTTTCTAAAGCCTTCCTAGATTACTCCATCCAAGACATTAGTCTCAATTGGCAAGCTTTCATATCAAATGATTATTAGACTTCCATGAGTCTCGTTTCTTTTCTGCCGAGGGCAGAGTTATGTATTTCTTTTATTTTCCAGATTTTTCAATTTTTGTTTGGCTTTTGCATTTGGTCAGTACGACATTGTCGCCTAATATGGCCAGTTGTGACCTTTTCCTTACATTATTTTTCACTTTTATACGATTCTTAGTTGTGGATATGATGAGAGTGCTAAGGGGGTGTCTACCTAGTTGAGATGCCCGAGTGCACTCCTTGATCCTCAAGTAGTATTTCCCTTTTTGTTTCACTTATTGTCATTGAGATTTTATCTCTAATGAAAGAGATCATTTCCTTTTCAAAAAAAATTCTCTATAAATAGAGGAATTGTCTTCTTGTATTGATAACTTTTGATTCGTAGTAATGATATTGATTTTATTATTGGGGTTTCTCTCCTTTTATCATTTAGGCTACATCAAATTCTATCTTCTGGAACTTTATCGGAAATATAATCACTAAAATGATGATTACTTGTATGTAGACATTTATTTGTAGTCAGTACTATTCCTTTCTTAACAAACCTATGGAGCTTCCTCTGTTGTTTTCGGTAAATGCAAAACCACGATATTGCTGCTGTCATAATCAGTAAAAACAAAGAACAAACATATCACAACAAGAATAAAATGACTACCTTAACACAAAAGGAGGCTGAATTATCAAGTTCTCCCACCCCTAACCCCGGTCCTCCAATGTTGGCAAATGCCTTTAGACATCTTGCAGCTGCTATTCTAACAATGAATGATTTATCACCAATTCCCACACGAGTAATCAGACGAAATGCTTCAGTGTATGCTGAAGCAGCTGAAGTACCCCCTGATCCTTCTAAAGCATTCTGAAGCAAACGCAGAGCTTCTTGTCTCACAAAATCCTAATATTTGGCACACAAATAATCCTTAAATAATAAACAACTAAACAAAAACAAAATGGGAGATACTTCAACCAAAACCAGGCCATTTTTTAGTTGTCATTTGAAATGAACAAAAAGATAGCCTCACAACTCGCATAGTTCGAAACAAACAAAAAGGACGATCCTAGGACTTAAAGTCAAAAGTCAATGGAAGTGAACAAATTTATTCCAAAAACTACTAAGAAGAGGCTCCTTGGTACCTTCCAATTCAACTTAAATAAAAATTGAATGTGGTAGTTGAGAACAACAGAGACAAATAGAACGGTTGTCTGTGTTATAACTAATTAAAGGAAGAACCTCAAAAATTGTGGAAATCCCCAATTATTACTCCTAAATTGCTTTATGAAGCAAGACAAAAACAATAATTAATATTATCATGTGTCCAGATCATTGTACACCCAAGAGGAGTTCCTTGCAAGACTACGATGTTTAAGCATGTACGAAACGAAAACACATCACCTGACAGCTTCAAATCTACAAATTTTGATGATTTTATGTGGGGAAAAAAATTACAAGAGACAAGTACTCATACATCCTAAAAAAATGTCTACAAAAAATAAGTAATAAATAATAAATAAATAAAAGAAAACGAGTTTAAACTCCAACATAAACAAGTTAAACGAATACAAAACAGGCTCGCTGTACTTATAAGCACAAGTTTGTGAGAATGTACTAGAAAAATATCATGTTAAAGACAGGTGACAATGGAAATTAATGGGAACCTCATTAAATCTGATAAGCTTTCCAGCAATAATGGTCGTCTCAAGCAAACCAGAAGTGATTCTTCTCCCAAAGTGCTGATATAATTCTCCCAAGCATTGGGCAATGCCTATAAAAATCAGATGTAATAAAATATGACATGTTAGGTAAAGAAAGAGTTAAGAATCTCTAAAGATATGAAGCATTAATCTGGTGAGGCTTAAAGACCCCAGGGGTATGCCCATGGAAAACTCTTGAGTACAAGATTAAAGGAAATTTTCTTTCAAGGAAACGAAACGATTAAGAAGCCCAAATCCATAAAGAAATTTGCAAGTTTGTATCCTCTAAAATATAAACTTTTATAAGAGTGATAATACTGATATATCTTTTTTAGAATAGATAATGAAATAAAAGGATAGACAAGATTAACAGATCCAAAATTCAAAGAATATCTAATTAAATTAATTTGATCTCTTCAGCAGAGAATAATAGCCATGAAATAAGGTACTCTGAAGATGGTTAGGTGAATATGCATTCTTTACTTTAAAATAAATTTTTTATTAAAATATGAAAAACAAAACAAACTTTTCGTTAAAAAGTTAAAATTTTATAAAGCTTCAACGGAAAAAAATATAGCATGACACTACTCTCAACCAAAAAAAAAAAAAAAAAAAAAAAAAAAAAAAAAAAAAAAA
>QLSR01000286.1:2238363-2265183 GCA_031780015.1 Citrullus colocynthis
AAAAAAAAAAAAAAAAAAAAAAAAAAAAAAAAAAAAAAAGATTGCAAGGCAAAGAAATACAGGCATTAAAAAACATTTTTTAAACGAAAAATAAATAACATAATTCAGGAGAAAGTTTCTCTTTTTATTTTTGGCAATACTTTCTAATGTAAAAAGTACACACTCGAACACTTGCATATGAAACACACTCCTAATGGTGGTTATCTTAGATTAATCAAGTTCAAGTTCAAGCTTCCGTAACAAACCAGCAATCTTATGAGGTTCGTTCCTTTTCCCATCAGACAGAAACCCTTGAAGACTACTAACTCGTGAATATACTGAAATCGTATCTCCCTTGGATATGATTCTTGCCATTACTACTGATGCGAGATGACGCACCGGTCGTCTAGCACCAAGAATGAGAAGAGAATAGAGTGCTTCCTCACATTTTCTTTGCCACAACAGTATAGATTCCTGAAATTTGCAGTGTTCATTTCAAACATTAAATAATTGCTCTGGCCAAAACATGAATAAAATTTTAAAAAGTTCAAAAATACTTAAATAAAATAAATAAAAACAACTCCAGACAACATTTTAATTCTGAAATGTTAGGATATGACTTGACAGAGACATTAAAAATGTTTGAATAGTGTCGTTTCCAGTTAAGGAAGATACTGTGATGTTAGCATATGACTTGACAGAGAAACTAAGAATGTTCGAATTGAATCATTTCCAGTTAAGGAAGATACTGTGAAAGCACTCTTATGTTAACTATGGAAAAACTTACTCGGGGCAAGCGGTTAAGGATTTGGGCACCAACACATCCCCAGGACCAGACAGTTCCACTACTAAATTCTTTAAAAAGTATTGGAACATCCTAATAAGAGGTGACATTCTTAGAGTGCTCCAAGAATTTTTCATAATGGTATTATTAACAAAAATGTCAAATCAAACCAGAATGCTATGCTCACTGGTCGCTTTTCAGAAGCTGAAATCAGAATGGCCTTAAAGACACTTGGAAAGACTAAAGCACCAAGCCCCAAGCCCAAATGGATTTACAGTTGAATTCTTCCTCAAATTCTGGGAGTTGGTGAAAAGGAATTTTATGATAATGGAAGATTGAATGCTTGTGTCCAATAGAATTTTATTTGTTTGATTCAGAAGAAGGAAGATGCTGTTTTTGTTAAAGATTTTATGCCAATTAGCCTCAATACATCAATTTATAAGGTACTTGCCGAAAGATTGAAGAAGGTAATGCCCACTATAATTTCTCCGTCTCATAGGGCTTTCTTAGGGGGGAGACAAATACTTGATCCAATATTAATAGCCAAGGAAGTGGTGGAGGAATACAGAGCAAAGAAAAAAGGTTGGATCCTTAAATTGGATCTAGAAAAAGCCTTTGACCAAGTTGATTGGATTTCTTGAGAAGGTTATGACCTGCAAAAATTTCAATTCTTGTCGGATTCAGGGATCATAGGTTGTGTTAAGAACCCTAGATATTTGGTTTTCATTAATGGAAGACCTAGAGGAAGGATTATTGTTACAAGGGGTATTAGGCAAGGGGATCCTTTACACCTTTCCTTTTCCCCTTAGTTAGTGAGGTTCTTTGGAGTCTTTTAGCCAAACTTCATGAGAACAGTTTGTTTGAAGGATTCGTTGTGGGTAAGGAACATATTCATGTTCCCATTCTTCAATTTGCCGATGACACTCCAACCATTATGGGCTAGCCTAGTGGTAAAAGGGATATATAGTCTCAATAAATGACTAAGAGGTGAAAGGTTCCATCCACGATGGCCACCTATGTAGGAATTAATTTCCTACGAGTTTCCTTGACACTCAAATGTTGTAGGGTCAAGCAGGTTGTCCCGTGAGATTAGTCGAGGTGTGCGTAAGCTAGCCCGAAAACTCACGGATATAAAAAATAAAATAAAATAAAATAATCGCCGATGACACTCTCATTTTCCGAAAATAGGATGATGGGATGTTGGATAAACTAAGACAAACCCTTCAGTTGTTTGAACGGTGCTCAAGGCAGAAGATAAATCGGGAAAAATTAGCTTTGTGTGGAGTTAACGTGGAGGAAAGCAAGCTGCTGTCCACAGCTTCTAGGCTGAATTGCAAAGCTAACTACTTGCATTTTACTTACCTTAGATTGCCCCTAGGAGGATATCCTAAAAGAGTTTCATGTTGGCAACCGATGATTGATAAAACCCATACAAAGCTTGACAAATGAAGGAAGTTCAATCTATCAAGGGGAGGACGTTCAACCTTATGTAAGTCTGTTTTATCTAATCTCCCAACTTACTACATGTCTTTGTTCTTAATGCCAGAAAAAGTTATATCAATTTTAGAGAGAATTATGAGGAACTTCTTCTGGGAAGGCCATAAGGGAAGTAAGATTAATCATTTGGTGAAATGGAATTTGGTAATAAAACCTCGAATTGATGAAGGTCTCGGATTTGGGGGCCTTAAAGCAAAAAATTTGGCACTTTTGGCCAAATGGGGATGGAGATATTTGAATGAAGAAAACTCTTTATGGAGTCAAGTAGTTAGAAGCATTCATGGCAAAAACACCTATAATTAGCATACAGCTAGGAAGACATGTTATAGTTTGAGAAGCCCATGGATTAGTATCTCTAGAACATGGTTGAAGGTGGATGCATTGGCCTATTATAAGCTCGGTAATGGTTCTAGAATTGCATTTTGATTGGATCCTTGGGATGGTGTGGTTCCGTTGAGTATTGGTTACCCGAGACTCTTCAAGGTTGCTCTTTTCCTAAGGGTCTAGTATCAGACCATTAGGATGGGAATTCTTCTTCATGGTCCATCATATTTCTTAGGCTGCTAAAAGAAGATGAAACCATCGAATTTCAAAATTTAATTAGCCAAATTTCAGGTCGAAGAGTAATCGAGCCCTTTGATTGAAGGTGGTGGTCATTAGAAGCTTCTGAGAGTTTTTTAGTTAAGTCCCTTTCCATTCAATTATTCCCATCATTGCCACTTGACAAACTGCTCTTCAAGGCTCTATGGAAAACTAAATGTCCATGGCGTGTCAACATCCTTTTATGGGTTATGGTTTTTGGTCAATTAAACTGTTCCTCGATCTTGCAACGGAAACTACCATCACATAGCTTGTCTCCTCCAATTTGTCCCATGTGTGAAGCGGCAACGGAAGATTTACAGCACCTTTTCTTTGAATGTAGCTTTGTTGTTCAGTGTTGGTGGCGTCTCTTCTCCTTTTTCAAGATTGCTTGGGTGTTTGGTGAGGACTTTCGTGACAATGTTAGTCAACTTTTAACAGGACCAGAATTAAAAGATGGCCCTAGATTGATTTGGGTCAATGCAATTAAGGCGATGCTTGTGGAACTTTGGTTCGAAAGAAATAACCGGGTGTTTTTTTGAAAAGGAAACGATCTCTTTCATTAATATAATGAAATGAGATAATATCTCATAGTACAATATAGGATACAAAATATCACCCTTAACACAACCCAAAGAGCAAAAGTACAGGATCAAAAGAAACAAATACCAATACAATCGAAATGGAACACTCGCAAAACAAAACAGCACAAGAAATTTGCAACAATCCTTAAGTCACCAACTCAATAGCTGCCATAACAAGACAAATATAATATGATATCAGCTGGTAGAATAGTCACCCAAGGAGATGAGGCCAGCTTCAATTATCTGACACTGACAAAAGAGAACAAAACCTATCCATACCACTGTGTTATGCTTTGATCCAAGGAGAGCCAAAAGTCACAACCAAAATGACTTGGAGAGAGATGGATTAACCCATAACAAGTCCACATTCTGCTACTATAGACTTTAAATGTGCCGGAATCTCCGATTGAGGCAATGGCTTAAAACGAGAATTCCAAACTTCTTCCTCTAATTGATTTCTTTCGTCAGCCTGGAATAAAGAATTCAGCTCCTCTACGAAATTATCAACTTGATCTGAGAAATCTTGGATAGCATCTTCCATAAAGTTTTCTAACTCTTCACTACTAGCACTTACTATTGAATCAATGTCTGAATCGTAATACTTTTTATGACGATGAATTGGGGAGGAATGTTGACAGCCTCGTATAAATTTGGTCTCATGATTGGGAATGTGGAAGACTGAAAAACTTGAAGTGGTGAGAAGGGGAGGAAATTTGAGCTGGCTCCGAGGGAAGAGCTAAGGCTCGAGTGCAGCAAACTTCCAACCATTAATCTAGGTTTAAGGATTGATTTTTTTTTCTGGAAAAATGCTTGGGAAAAGGCTTCAACAGCCTTGAGAATTTTTTTGGAACAAGATGTGGGTGTACAGCAGACTCGGGTGGCTTAAGGCTTCGAGCTTTACCTTCTAGAACTTAATCCTCGAACGAACTGACAGCCCTAGAATCCAAAGGCCATCTGGTGTTGAGCTGCTTGGAATTAAAGAGACTCCATCTTTTGTAATAATGGTGGACCGATGATTTCCTACGGGTGGAGAAAAAGAAGGGCCAAACAATTTGCTGTTGGACAGTGCCTTTACTCAGAAGATCAGAGGAATTATTCTTTTCAATGAAACCTTTCAAGATTTTGGCGTTGGAAGTTGGAGCATTAATAAGGGGGAAGGCCAAAGGCTTTTTTGAAATCGGCAAGAGATTAATACAAGAAGAAATTGCAACTTTTTTTTTTACTGAAATCGAACCAAGGGGGCGCTCTTTTTGAATGATTTCAAGGGAATATCAAAGGTCATTTTCTTAGAATATGGCTCATTAAAATCATTAATATTCTCGATTTGAATGTTGTTAAGGTAATCACCCATTGGATGAGCTGGTGGCTTCTCTTTCTTCATTAAGAAATCTGAGTTCACACTGCCTTTTGCTTTGATTTATGTATCTTCTTCAACCTCGGGAGAGCTCTCCAAAAAATTTTCTTTTGATGGTTGTGGTTTTTCTGGGCTCTTCTTTGATAGGGAATCAAAAGGATTCTGAGAATGATGTGGAAAAGACTTAATTGAATCAAGAAATTCCATTTTTGGATTATCAAAACTGAAATTCGAACCTTCATCTAAAAAACCTTTCGCAATCTAACTAAATCCAAAGGATTAGTGAAGTTCTTAATTAACAATTCTCCGTGCATAATTTATGAGGCTTCAAGAGCTTCTATATCACCAAAAGTTTAAAAAATATTGCCACGATTAACGTCAATAAATTCAATGGTAGAAGGCATAAACCCACACAAGTTCTTTTTAACTTGAATCTTAGCTACCAAGCAGTTGAGTAAGTTCAAGGTTTCCAAAGCTATATCCTCAAGACCTCCGAAGTAAGCTCCAATAGCCTCAAAAGTTTTTCTACTCCAATAATCTAAAGGAAGATTTCTGATCAAGATCCACCCTCCATACCCTTCAATGACTACAGGCCGACCATGTCGAAAGCGGTTCCATTTTTCAAACAACAAATGAAAATTTCCTATCTCCTGCCATTTGCTGGGGAATACTATTAAGTCCTCCATCTTTGGATCATCAGTCTGTTTTAAAGCATTTTCCGCAAAAAGTGGATCACCTTTGATTGGAAGATATCTTCCAATGTCTTCGCAATTTCTTTCTAATCATTGAACAAGAATAACCTTGAAAAAACCATAGACTGTCAAAATCTTGCTTAAAAACCTCAGTATTTTTAAAAATCCAGCTCTCATTCATGCTCTGTTTCTCCATACTTGGAACAAAGGATGGAAAACATCTACATTTTTGCTTTGGCCTGATGCTCTGTTTTAGCGATACCAAAACAAGGGACCTTAAAATCGAATTCTCCTTTATAACATCCACAAAACTTGAGATAAGATCTTTTGAAGTGTAAGAATTTGTACTGATCGTGACAGGCAAAGAGTGTATCGAGGTAAATCCACTCCTCTTTTGAACTATGCATCTTTAAAAAATCACTCATCATTTCTTCAAAGGATTTCCACCCAATAAATGAAGCACCCAAGTGAACGTGGATGAAGAATCGCCCACCGAAAATGACGCACCTCAAGAACCAGCGCGAGTTAGAGCGAAACTTGGATAATCTCACTGCCCCTTTATCATCGCATCCGTTTTTTAAAAAAAAGCAATTACGAGTTTGAAAAAGCTCCTGAATAGCCTCTATGAACCATCTTAGCTAGGATAATGAGATTTGAATGCTCTCTCTAGCTTCTAAATCTTCTACGTGGAACAAATCGGCTTCGAACCAAATACAATAAAAAGACTCATTAATCTTGCAGCTTCTAACTTCCATAATTTGTGAGAGTTTGAACTATAAATCTTGCAGCTGGTAGCGACAAACACTGGGCAGGTAGTGAGGATGAATTCGACTGATGAACACAGAAAACCCGAGAAAATGGATGTCGGAAGGGTTTGTTGCTGGAGATTAATCGGAGGAGGAGGGTTGGCGCCAAAGAGTGATCAGGGAAAGGAAGAGGGAGGAAAGGAGAGAGGAGTTCCTCGCACATTGACATATCGAAATAACAAGGTGTTTCAAGACAAGCATGGGGAGGATGGATTGTTTTGAGGTTGCTCGATTAAACGCCACTTCATGATGTATCTTATCCAAGCCTTTCGAAGAATTCTCCATATAAGATATTTGTTTAAATTGGCATGCTTTTATTTTTCCAACTTAAACTCTCCTTTGTGTTGTTTTGTCCTAGATGGAATGTTGTAATTTTTGTGTCCTTTGTTTTTTGGATTGCTTTGGACTGTTTTTGTTAATTATTTATGAATGTGATGGGGGTGCCAAGGGGTGTCAGTCAACCTAGTTGAGATTCCTGGGTGCATCTCCTGATCCTTAGGTTTCTTTCGCTCTTTGTTTCCATCTATGTAATTTGAGTAATAGTCTCATTTCATTAATTCAATAAGAGGCTAGTTTCCATTTCAAAACAAAAACAAAAATGTCAATCAAACATACATTTGTCTCCTACCAAAGAAATTGGATGCCAGGAAAGTGGGGGACTATAGGACCATAAGCCTCACCACAGGATTTTACAAAATCATTGCTCATTTTCTCTCAAATAGGATAAAGAAAGTTCTCCCTTCCACTATCTTGGATTACCAATCCGCTTTTGTTGAAGGTAGAAAGATTTTAGATGCCTACCTCTAGGCAAACGAAATCATTGAGGATTGGCATAGGAAAAATGCTCAAGGGGTGGTCATCAAACTCAACGTGGAGAAGGCTTTTGACAAAGTTGATTGGGATTTCCTTAAAAGTCAAAGGTTTTGGGCACAAATGGAGACAATAGATAAGTGGTTGCGTTCCATCCACAAATTTCTCTATAATTATTGATGGCAAGAAGTCTTTTGCATTTAGGGGGCTTCATCAAATTGACCCATTGTCCCCCTTTCTTTTCATTATGGTGATGGATGATCCTAGTAGAACCTTATCAGTTGTGGTTGTTCATGGTTACACCTTGAACATTGATTCCCTACACATTAACCACCTCTTATTTGTTGATAACACCATTCTCTTCTCTTCAAACAATGAAGAACAAATTGATAATCTCATTAATCTGGTCGGTTCTTTTTAGGATGCTTCTAGCCTTAATATCAACAGCCAAAAATCTGGATTTTATTGCTATAAATTGTGACAATGTATGGGTGGGAACCCATTGTAGCTAAATATGATTGTAAAGTGGGTTGCTGGCCATCAGATTATTTGGGGCTTCCTCTCCATGGCAAACCATCCTCACCAATCTTTTTGGCAACCCATCATGGACAAGAATGAGAAGAGGCTATCATCATGCCAACACAACTTCCTTTCCAACGGAGGTAGGTTGACTCTCTTAAACGCCACCCCTCAAATTTACCTTTATATTACCAATGTTTCAGGTTCCTTCCAAAGTTGCAAAAAATATTGAAAGGTGTTTTAGAAAGTTCTTGTGGACTAATTACAGTAGTAGTTCCACCTCCCACCTTCTCCCTGGGAACATCCTCAAATTCCCTTTAGATGAGGGTGGTCTTGTCGATGGAGACATCAAGAATCAAAACAATTATCTATTGGCAAAATGGATTTGGCATTCTTTTAAAGGAAACAAGTCTCTTTCATTGATATAATGAATTGAGACAATATCTCAATTTCAAGGATACAGTAGTAATTAATAGTAAAAGAAGAATCAGTGAGTGCACCAGGACATCTCAACTATGTTGACACCTCCCTAGCACTCTGATCATATCCTAACAGAGCAAGAATTACACTATTGGTACTTGGAGAATGCTTCCCGTTACAAAAGGCAAATTCTGTAAGAAAGCCGAAAATACGTCATAAAAGGAATCTAAAACATGACCACACAAACTGAACCAAAATATGTAGCTGAAAGTGAAAGATACAGCTGCCAAAAGGATGGATGTGTATTCTAATCTGCTGACTCTAGGAAGGCTCTCCAATTGAGATTTAAAGTTTGTAATGAGTAATCTTCAAATGCACTGTTGAGGGTACACCAGGAAGAGGCATTACTTTTTGCAATCTCAAATCTATCTAACCATGGCAAGGCTTTATTGTGGAAGACCAGCTGGTTTCTTTCAAACCATAGTTCGGACAATACAGCTTTTATGGCATTTGTCCATAGCAATCTGGATTTTTTTCTGAGGGCTGGACCGATTAAAAGTTGAAGTGTGTTTTCCATTAAATCCTCACCAAAAACCCAATTCATGTTGAACAAGTGAAATATTCGCTACCTGCACTTTTTAGCATAGCTGCAGTTGTAAAAAAGATGCTGTAAATCCTCCGAATCTGACATACAAAGTTGACAAATATTTGGAGATAGGCATTGTGACTGTAGTTTCTTTTGAAGAACAGATGCACAATTTAAACTTCCAAAAATCAAGCTCCAAATCGGATGTTGACTCTTCAAAGACTTTTTGATTCCATAGAGCTTTTTCCAATTGTTTGTCAATTGGTGAGGCTGGAGAAAGGTGCTTGACAAGGGATTTCACGGAATAGATTCCATTTGGTTCCAAGGACCAAAATCTTCTATCTTGAGAAGATGATGTTCTTTTTTCGTGAAGAATACCCATTAGATCTTGGAAGTCTTCAGCCTCATTCTCCTTTAGAAGTCTTCGAAAAGATATGGCCCAAGAGTCGGTGGAGGAGTCCCAATGATTTGCAACAGAACCGTTGGGAAGGGTTGCTATTTGGAAAAGCCTTGGGTAACGGTTAGAAAGAGGAGAATAATTTGTCCATTGGTCAAGCCAAAAGGCGATTCTGTTCCCATTTCCAATTTGAAGGTTGCCAACTTCTCTACCTTCAGCCACATACGTGAAATACTTAACCAAGGGCTTCTTAGGCTTTGCCTGTAGTATGCCAATTGACGAGGGGCTCCATGGAGGAGATTTGGCATTTCAAACTTGAAAGAGGGGCTCCATGGAGGAGATTCATCAAGGCGAAGTATGGGTCATATGTCATTATGATCAACTCCCTTCCATCTCCGGGCATGCATCCTCGAAAAGTCCATGGAGCCACATTATGAAGGTTAAGGACCTTGTTTTGTAGCAATATTTTCATCAAAGTTGGGAATGGGCATTCCACTTCCTTTTGGAATGATCACTAGGTTGGATCTTCTCTCCTCAAAAATAGTTTCCAAAGCTTTTTGCTATTACTGAAACAAAGGATGCTTCCATCACCAACCTATGGGACTCTACAAATGAGTCTTCAACCATCAATTTCAGAAGACTTTCAAAAGATGATGAAACCAAATACCTCAACTTAGTGGGCGTTTCAAAGTATTGTACCCTCACTCAGCTAGAGATTTGTTTCACTGTTAATGAACTGTGTCATTTCCTCCATGTTCCAACGACTACACATCTGCATGTTCTCGGTTCTATCTTGATTTCATGGTGTTCTTCAAAACAAAATGTGGTGTCTCGTTCAAGCACAAAGTTGGAATATCGTACAATGTCCAATGTCACCACTGAATTAATGTGGGTTCAGTTTATTATGTTTGAGATTGGCAGGCATAATCTTCCTCCCCACTTTTGCTTTGTGATAATTTTAGTGCTATTATTTGATTGCAAACCCTGTGATCCATAGTTGAACCAAACACGTTGAAATTGACCACAATTATGTTCGTGAAAAGATAGGTCACAAGCAGTTTTGTGTCAAATTTGTTCCATTTGTTCATCAGCTGGCTGATATTATGACTAAATCGCTTCCTTCTTCCCGATTCCACAGTCTAAAAGTCAAGCTCGTGCTCACTTTACTCCGTGTATCTTTTATCTTTTCACCCTTTTCTGCTATTTTCTATCCATATTAAGCAAGACATGCGACTGTATTTTCTTCTTTAAATATCTATGGAGGTCTTCGTGCTCTGTGCTTTATGTCAAGTCTCCTTTATTCTCACCAGTCGTACACTGCTGAATTACAATTACATGATGCGAGCTCTATAACCTTCATTAGCACGGAGGCAAATTAAAACTTCATAGCCACATACCCAATGAAGACAGATATTCCCACCCGTGGACAATGCAAGACGGAAACAATGATGACAAGAGCAGAAACATATAACAATAAAACCGACTGAGCATAATAATTCTATATCCGATATCAAATTCATCGAGATCCGCATAATATCGCAGAATTAAATATCGTATCTTGTTAATGTAAAAGTTGGCAGTTAAAACCAATAGAACATTTTCGAAAGACGACAAGATGGATACTAATTAGCTAAACATGAAAATGCAGCGAAATTAAAAGAGTGAACCTTTGGCTCTTCATCGATGGCGGAAATGAGATCGGATAGAAGATCGAAGCAGAGAAGGGGCTCCGGAGGCTGTTGAGCAGCGGAGGCGACTATGGATTCTAGCTGAGCTACCAAGACACCAAAACGAGAGAGAGGCACATTCTCTCTCACGTAAGTCTTCACCATTGTCGAGTGCGAGCAGGAATCGAGAAGTGAGCTGCTCCAGTGTGCAGAGTGGCAATTCTATGTCGATTGAAGCCGGTGAATCAGAGTCCGTGTTGATTAGTCGGTCGTTTGCCGATCGCTAAGTCTTTTCACCTTTTTTTTCTTTCTTTTTTTTTTTTTTATTTAGGTAATTCGGCATAATGCTCTTTTCATAAATCAAATTTGTTAAAAATGGCCCAAGTAAAAATGCCCTATTTTCGACAATTGTACCCTCCCTTCCTAGTAAAGTAGGTGAGAACTGCACATGTAATCTATTTTGTAGGCTCCAAATAAAAAATGTACCACTTTTTTAAAAATATTGGTAATTGACTTTGCTGCTGACATCATGGATGAGTAAAGTTACTAATTTGCACTTCTTTCCGTTTCTTTTGACTTCTTCCTCTTCTTTGTCGTACGTTTGCGTAAGGGGTTTTCTCCTTCTTCTTCTTTGCTTCTTCTAGGGTTGTTTTCTTTTTTTGTTCTTCTCTTCTTCTTCCTCTTCTTCTATGAAGGTCTTTTTTCCTTCTCTTTTTCTTCTTCCTCTTCTTCGACGAGTGACCATACCAAATCAAGCAAGCTCCAACTTCCGCATGCTACCAATGAGCCCCCAAATGCGGGAAAGTGAGACAAAGAGAGAGAGAGGAGAGCGATATGTGAGAGAAGAAAAACAACCAATGAGAGAAAGAAAGGGAACAAAGGAGAGGAGCGAGAGAGCAAAGAGCAATATTAGTCGTTTTGCGTATGTAAGAGTTTTATTTTGGTAATTTCACTTTATGTTCACATCAATAAAGAGTAAAAAAGAAAACTCACATTTTTGAAAGAACATAAAGTCTAAAAGAACAAAGTGTTTGGTAAGAATTTAAGGATAACCAACTTAACTCTCCTCAAATTCTTACCAAGGACTTTATAAGATAATTATAATTCACATCCAGGCCATAAATAATAATCTCAAAATTAAACCTTTATTAAGATAACAACAGAGTTTTTACATAACTTCCGCTCTTTAGACCTTAACATGTACAATGCTAGGTCTAAGTATAAATATTTACAAAGTCCAAAGCTAAACAGCAGATCCATACGAGTTTGACGAGTAGGCTAGCACCCTGGTTCCACTCGCTACTCGAAAAGTAGGAACACATTTAAAAGCATGAGCTAGATAGCCTAGTGAATAACAAGTTTTGAAAACCCTTATTGGCTTAAAAGCTCAATGAAATCATGTTTGTCGTTTAAATAATAAAGCATTGAAAGCTTATAAATATTTGTATATGCTTGAAAAAATTTTCCTTAGTTGAGGCGGAGTAAACTCAACGCTGCTCAACGTCCAAAACAACCTTAGTTGAGATGGAATAATCTCATCGTACCCAATGTCAAATAATCTGGGTAATCTTAACACAACAACAACGAATCTCCCTCTATGTGCACATAGGAATTATAATTTAAGCTGCCCATATGCCTTCTTTAAGTCCTTTAGCATTGGGGACCATATTCAGGCTGCCCATATGCCTTCTCCTAGTCCTTCAGCATTGGGGACTATTTTTAAATAAAAGCATGCTAAATCTTTTATAAACACGAGTTTAACAATTTTCTCAAAATTTCCAGAGTATTTTTAAACAACATGCTTTTCACAAAACCCAACATTCTAGAGCATCGTGCTCAAAACTATGTAAAAACATATTAAAAAACATATTGAAGAAACACATGCTTATCAAATTCAACTCATGCTAGAAATCTCATATTTTGCAATAAACTGAGCATTTTAGAAATATCAAGAATATAAACCAAGCATTCGAAAAACATTGAGAGAATAAATCACTTAACAAAATTAAGTTACTCACGACTTGTCCAGACTCTTTATAGATTAAATGCTTCCTTAGCTCCTCCCAACAAGCAAAATTGATCCAATCTTCTCTCTTTTCTCTATTTTTTCTCTCTTTTCTCTCTTTTCTCTTTCTCTCTTTTTCTTTTTCTCCTTCTCTCCTTCAAAATAACTCTCAGTTGCAATGAAAATTATTTCTCCTCAAAGGGTCCTATTTATAGGCAACAAGTTCACCAAATTTCTGACACTTCAAATACAATTCGCAAATGATGTTAAAAGCTTCATGCATCAAAACATTTGTTGTTTTGCATGGATTCTTGGTCATGCAGCTCAATACCTCCTATATATGAAGTGTAAATTCCAAAATTCAGCCACTTAGCATAAAAAATTCGATCAAAATCGAAGAAAAATGCATTCTGCCACTTTTTCCGTAAAGTCATATCAGTTCAATTTCCCGTAAAGTTTTGGCGGTTTGTTTCCTAGTAAGTTCTGGTGGTCCGGTTCCTAGTAAGGTTTGGCGGTTCAACAGTGATTTTCAGTGTAGTTTTATGATAGTTTTTTACGGTTCAGCTTCCCACCTCTACTTCCTGGTAAGTTTCGCCAGTTTCTTCCTAGTAAGTTTCATGGATTTAACTCCTGAAAGTGCTTCCTGGTAAGCTCCTCTTTCCCGGTAACCTCTGTTTCCCAATAAGTTGACTTCTTGGTAACTTTCGTTGACTTTTCCTTGTAAGTTCGATTTCCTGGTAACTTCCGTTGGCTTTTCCCGATAACTTTTGTTGACTTTTCTCGACAAGTTTGACTTTTTCTGTAAAGTTTTGTCTTCTTCCAGGAAAGTGACTTCCAGTGGCCTTTTGTCAACCTTTAAATGCCCAAATTACTTCCAAAATTCCAATTTACTTCCAAAATCCAACACTTAACCAAAGATCAACACTTTAACCCAATTTTGGCTAACTCCACAAACCCTAATTTTTTTACCTTAAAATTTTTCTAACTCTGTAGGCTTGTTTTCCCAATTTACACCCTTTACCCTAATTTCTTCTCTTTATATCTCATAAGCAACTAGGTCAAATGTTAGGGTGTCACACCTATGCTATTTACTAGATTGTGGTTACTGTATTGACTGAATTATGATCCCTATATTGACCGGGCTATGGTTACTATGTCTACTAGTATGATGGTTATTGAAATTATTGCTATGAACTGGAAACTCTAGTTGATTATGTTAGTGATGACTATTATGTTACGGTGATTGTTATCCTATTTATCATGCCCTGTACCCCTATTGACGTGAACCTTTGGGTACACTGACTATGATTATGATTACAATTAGGTGTCCCTCAAGATCACCACCTATGATTAGGACTGTGACCTTCGGGATCACTGCGTGCCTCCAGGTTCGCTACTTATGTTTATGTCTATGCCTATGTTGGGTACACAGGGGCATATGATAAAAGAATAACAATTTCACATAGCAGGCCCAGTAGTAGGTTACTTACTAAGTATTATAACTCACCATTTTCTATGATCTTCTCTCAGGTAAGGTTTGGGATAGGCAAACGCATGACTAAGAGGAATCTATGACCAAGACATGGAACTGTTCGTTAGCTTCCACAGTATAGGCTCATGCATTCTCTTCCAAGGTCATATAATTTGTTGTTGATGACAACTTAGGGTAATTGACCATTTAGTTATTTATTTATTCATTTATTTTTTTCATGTAATTATTGGTCAAACTTGTATTTTGTTATCTTCTTATTGGGTTCAAATAAATTATTCAAATTATTTTCTTCAGCATTATGATACAATGTGCCTCATTACCTAAGTTCCAAAGTGTTTCACGAAAATTTGCATGAATAGCGTAGCATCCTGCTAGTCTGAAGGTCGAGTCGTTACTACCCCCTTCGCTTTAAATAGCGTCTCGATCACTGGCATTCTTTGGTTGATTGAGTTTCGATCATTCCATAGCCACCAACATCCCACACAAAATAGTGCCATCATCGTGCATTCCATTTTTGCCACCCTGCAGCAAACCCACTGTATTGGAACAACCTCATAAATCCCCTCCAAAATAAGGTGATTTGAAGTTCTCTACAAAATTTTTGCCCGTTTACATTGCGAAAAGGTATGTTCCTGACTTTTTTTCTTCCTTTCCACAACAAAACACACCATTGGTTGCCTATATTATGCCTTTAATAAAGGTTAGCATTGGAGGAAAGAATGTTGTGGAATAGCTTCCACATCATGAGCTTCACTTTGTTAGAAATCTGAACTACCTAAAGAGTTTTCCACCATTTCAGTGACCCATTAACATAGCTAGAGCTAGGTTGATTACTATTAATAAGCAACATATAAGAGCTTTTGGTCTCCCATTATATGTACAGTGACACACCCAACTATCCAGTCTCAAAATTTGACATTTAGGAATCGGACAAATGCTCTCAACATCTTCATCCCAAAAAAGACTTCGTAGAAAAGGAACATTCCAACACCTAGAATCAACAATAAGATCACAAACCATCATTCATTCTTTTCCATGTTACGAATAGTTAGCTGAAAGTCATTAAGTCTAGGAATCTATGGAGAGACCCATACGCATCAGGTTCCTCCCTGTTGCCAATATATGTCTTCGAATCCCTTTCAATAATAACTTAGAGTCAAACTGCTACACCACTCTTTTTGCAAGTTCAAGAGCAAACTCAATCTTTTCCATGGATTAGGATCAAACTGTTACAATTGCTCTTTTTCGAGAGCAAGAGCAATCCTTACAAAAACTTGGAAAAATTAAAGAGCACACTTACAATCTCAATATAGTGGATATCACTCTGAATAATAAGATGAAAATAAGAAAATTGAAACTTGAAGAGAGCAACAATGGTGGCTTGGTGAATTATGGAGGATTGAAATTAATGAAAGTTGTGAAATTTTGGAGAAGATGAAGTGTTTAAAAAGAGATGAGAGTAGGTGAAAACCAACTTCAATTTGGGGCTTTAGATCTTTGTAAAAGAAAATTGAATGGTTGAGATTAAAAGTAAAAATAATATATTTTTTTAGACAACTAGCCGTTAGGCACAAACATATATAATATTAAATTCTTTTTCTTGTAAAATAAACTAGCCGTTAGACACAAACATAAAATAATATTAAATTCATTTTCTTTTCAAAACAAATCCAAAAAGCAAAAGTTCACCATTTGTCATTTCTCACATGCTCCAGTGGCACCTTTCAATTGGTCCACTATAATGAAAAAATCTATCATGTCATCTGCTTAGAATTTTTCCGCTAAGCTTGATTTGATAATATTTTCTTCATTTGAGCTCCGATTTAAGTGATTCAAAATTGTGTTGGATTCATTATTTTGAGCTTTATGCAACATGCACTTCAAAATACTCCAATTGTTAGTGAATTAATTAAGGTTTGTTATTATCAAAATATTAATTAATTAATTAAAATTAATTAATTTGAGATGAAGGGCCAAAAAGCCTGCATGAAGATCTTTCTTTAAGTTCCTTTCTTCTCGACTAGTAATGGGTCTTCCTCACGAATAGTTCAAACGCCACCAAAAGGGCTTCCCCACTATTCTTCTACAAGGATGGATGGTGGGATCCTTTTTGGGAGAAGAAATTATGTGGTACAAAGTATAAATTTAGTTCTCTGTAGAATTAAGAGATCTTGAGTGAGAGAGAGAGATTTGGCAGTCTTTTTTTCCGTTAAACACTTCCACCCCTGGTAACTGCATACTATTTGCATATAAAGGAGATTCCACTCCCCCACTCCCTTGCAATTACAAGGGTTTTATTTAATTAAGATAAAATATAATATAATATAATTTTAATTAAATAATAATTAATTAATTACTTTAGTTTAATGTAAATATGCATATTCAAATGCACATCTCTCTCGTAACCAATAGTTTTAATATGAATCTATTTCATATTATTTACTAATTGATCTTATTCAATATATATATTATCTCATATAGTTTAATTTTGAATTTCATTCAAAATCAATGCTATATTGTAATGTATCTATATACATTATATTAGTTGTATCTTATACAATTAATGCACATTCCCATAATATAATTTGAACAATTCAAACTCTTCAAAAAATCTTTGATCCTTGTTTTACCTGTTAATGAGTTAGCAGGGGACCTAATGGACCTACATATTAAAAGCTCTAATGATCTGATATTAATTAATTATGGGTCATTCCACTAAAAACTCATAATTGCACTCTTCACAATATAGAATATTTTGAGCCCATGAATATAAACATTACAAGTAAGTTGATCCTTCACATGTTATCCGTAATTACAACTGGGTCAAATTACTATTTTATCATTGTAATTATCTCTTGCTTCTTAAGTCCTATTGATCCTTTAATAAACAACCAGTTTATGACCCTACCATAAACAAAATCCCTCTCGGGCCATGAGAGGGAGAGACCTCATTATTGAAGACTTGGAGTTAGTACTTAAGGGACCAACTCCTCTACTTTACCCTAATGTTAGGAAAGAATGAATTCCATCTTGTGTAACTATATTTCTGGCTTTCCATTCAATCTTATCCCAAAATGGTAGGCTTATTGAGATGACGACATGTGTCACTCTCACCCATACAAATCAAAGGACGAGCCCATACAGGCAAGAGTCCATAAACTCACTCATGATTTAGATTGAGTTACATATGGTCATCCTATGAAATGTTAATCTCTTCGGTCAACAGTGTTACAAAGAGAGATTAACTATTTTGTAGTCCAGTCTTATACAAGCTTTTTGTATGGGATACCTCCACTCCCATGACTCTACATGAATGATTTGAATCAAACCGTTGTAATAATTACAAAGTGGGTCGTATCCTTAGTATTACCAGGATAAGATTGATACGTGCAAACGCACATGTTGAGTAATAATATAGTTTAAAATGGCCAAGACCGAGTATCATCCTTTGGAAAATTGATTTGGTTAACTTTTAGCTACTTAGAGATTCTTCCAATTTTATTTAGGGAATCCAATTGTGATGAAAACTAATGTAAATTAATCGTAGAAAGCAAATTAAAGATAGTCACCGAGGCGAAACCAAACAAAGACATGTCCTAAGGTGATGATTTCATTGATGGATTAACTAAGTTAATTGTTTAGACATCAAATTTATTTTATGCTAACTATAAATCTAAGAGTCTTTTGTCCAGGTATTCTCATGTGATCAATTAATTAGGCGCAACACTAGTTCCTCTATTATCGATCTCTACTAATCTCCTATCATTTACATGCATATTTGATTAACAATTTAACATGCTAGTTCCAGTCTAATGCCCTCTCTCCCAAGTAAGACATCAAATTAAAAATTATTCAAAAGTTGCCCAATTGTTTGAAAGCAATAAACATAAGCATGTCAAAATAGTTCATGCATTTAATAAATTCAAGAACGATCAACAAAGTCTCACAATCCAAAAACTACATCAAACACCTTAAAGACTAGAAATTAGTTACTCATGGCTATAGTACCCATATAGACATTCATAATGCAACCAAACACAAAGAAACAGAAAAAATAAAAAGAGAAAAGATGTCAGCCGAGTTCTTGATTATCGTCCTTGAATCGGAATTGCACTCCAATAATCTCTCCAAATCTCCACTCCTTTCAAAGCTCCAATACGTTGCCTCTGCCCAGAAAATGACTCCTGGTGGAGGCCTTGACGAACTATGTGCACGGCTAAAGTGTAGCGTAGCGATGCAATAACCTTTTTCTATATATATGCAGTTTTTTTCAAACTGTTTTGGGCGACGTTGCCTTGTTTTGCCCTCTCGGGTTTTAGTGTCGAGCAGGGTACCACAACATGTCGTGCGCATTCCCTTCCACCTTTTTTCGACTTTTTTGACCTATTTTCTCATCTCTTCTTGTCCTAGGTCAAAGTTTGACATTCCTTGGGGGTATTTTGGTCATTTTACAATAAATTTAGCTCATTCTAGACCAAATGCTCGATTTCCTACAATTAAACATAAACATACCATATAACTCATTTTAAGCAATAAAACTAAACAAATTTTAACACTACTACAATTTTGGCTTTTCTTGACGCACAAATTTTTTGTTTTCTTAACGTTACGTGACATGCG
This sequence comes from Citrullus colocynthis, assembly GCA_031780015.1. Taxonomy (NCBI): domain Eukaryota; kingdom Viridiplantae; phylum Streptophyta; class Magnoliopsida; order Cucurbitales; family Cucurbitaceae; genus Citrullus; species Citrullus colocynthis. The sequence continues at coordinate 2,257,155 of QLSR01000286.1, forward strand.
ACCGTCAACAATACTTTAATTTTGAGCTTTAAAAATAATTATTAATTATAAAAATACACATCTCGATGGTCATAAAACATAAAAAAATGTTTATAACTAACTTGACATGCATAAACGTTAAGAAAAATACCTTTATTGATACAAAAGTACGTATGTTCCCGTCAAAAAGCAAATTCCCCATTTTTCGTTTTGTTGATAGAAAAAAAACGTCGAGAAAATCATATCTTGATAGGCGATGCTCGTCAAGAACGAGGGCATACTTGATGGGCAATGTATGTTAATGAAGCTAGGTATTAGTTGTGAAAAAATACGCGGATTAAGAAAATTCTTGACGGGGAATGCTCGTCGACTTAAATGCTCAAAACGACATTGTTTTGGACGTTAGTTCAAAATGATGTTGTGTTGGGTTGTTGGGCAAAATGACATCGTTTTGAGTCTTGAAGATATCCATTTGATTTTCATCTTCTTTCTACTTTGTCTTCTTCTCGATTTTCCTTCTTCGAACGTCAAGCCCTAATTTTCTTGCATCCAGCTGTTACGTCATCTGCTGCCATCGTTCGGTCGTCTGCTGGGTTTTTCTTCCAACGTTGCATCTGCCATCGTTTCGCCTGTTACAGTTGTTTCGTCATCTGTCGACGTGCCATCTTCTTCTTCCAACACTGGTTTTCTTCCAATGTTGTTCCGTTGTCCGATTTTCTTTCAACGTCGGTGTTCCGTTAGCCACACCCATTTCGTCAGGCCAGCGTTGCTATTAATTTCTTCTGGCGCTACTCATGAGTTTTAATTAATATCTTGAATTTGATTAATCAATTTTGATTGCTTGAAATTTTTTTAATTAATATCTTGAATTTGATTAATCAATTGCAATTTAAGCCCAAGAAAGCACATTTTAGGTGCTTTTTAAAGGTACCCAACCTTATCCATATATTATAGACGATTTAGATTAACACTTGAACATGATCCACCTGTATGCAACCTCATACTGTTCAAGTTACATTAAATAATATTGAATTTTAGTTTATTGGATTGAGTTATGCAAGTCTAAATGTAAAATAAAATAACCCTTTATTTTATTCTAAATAATTTGTTTATACATTATAAACCATGAGATTTGGATAAACATACGTAAATGGAAAGATTAATACATTTACATGTTTTTTTAAAATATGTGTTAGGTCAATTGGGACTGATGAGAGTTAGGATGCGTGTCTTGACTCAGTTTGTTTTGGCCTAGTAAATCATTTCCTCCTTGATTTGTTACTCTCCTATTGTATTGTCCTTTATGACCGAGTAAGGAAAAGCCCTTTACATATTTTTTTTGGTGGGTTTTGGGCATAGTTAGGCATGAGTTACCATTATCCTTTATGACCGAGTAAGGAAAAGCCCTTTACATATTTTTTTTGGTGGGTTTTTGGCATAGTTAGGCATGAGTTACCATTATTTCCAGCCTACAAGCTCTGTCGAGCCTATCCCACAACAATCAATATGCTTTACAACTAAATTTTTATTAGATGCACAACATTGACTTTTTTATTCATCACGAGGTTAAGCTGTAATTTTAAAAGATGTCAACTGAGTTAAAAGATGATAAATTGAAAAGAAGAATTAGATACCCTTAAACCTTAAATTAAATACAAAATTAAAAGCTAATAAACAATCTATAGAAGTCTTAAAAATTAAAGATTATATTGAATCAATATAATTTTAAACATTAAAAACAAAACTTTCTTAAAAATTAAAGATTATATTAGAATCAATATAATTTTAAATATTAAAAACAAAACTTTCTTTTAGAAGTATGGAGATTCAAATCAGGTACTTTTTGGCCAGTACTTGACCCTATGTTAATCTGAGGCTAAAAATATGTAAGATATAAATTTAATCTACGAATAACGAAATATAGCTTTGGTTTGGAAAAATAGTCTTCAGAGTTCAATCTCAAACTAAACTCGGATTTATTATATACCCGGATCATTTTCGGGCTACTCAGTGCCCTAAAACCCTCTCTCCCCGGTTGGACGCCGTAGTTTATTAGTTTCCTTCCTAAACCATTTCCACTCTCACTCTGATCTTTGCTTTCTCTCCCCCTTCACTGAACTCGACACGAAGCTACCAGAAAGATGTCGCTGAGAGTACTCAATCCAAATGCGGAGGTTCTCAACAAATCCGCTGCTCTGCACATGAATATCAACGCCGCCAAGGGCCTTCAAGACGTTCTCAAGAGCAATCTCGGTCCTAAAGGAACCATCAAAATGTATGACACTATCTTCGATCTTCGTCATTTTTCGCTTTCGAAATCTGCTTCCATGCTCGTCTTTTTCTTACTTACTTTCGCATCCATCTGATCAGGCTTGTGGGTGGTGCCGGAGATATCAAGCTCACCAAAGATGGCAACACTTTGCTTAAAGAAATGGTCGGCTTTCTGCCCTAAACCCTATACTTATCTTAGATCTCTTATCTCTATAGTTTTTTTCATTCGCTTACGTCTTGAATCGGACATGTTATTATTGATTTTTTCTCCGTCGGGGTTTACACTAAAGGAGGAATATCTTAATTGTTGGTTTGTTCATATAGATGCTCATTTTCTAACATGCCCCTTGCGTCCTTTTAATAACGTAAACCCATAAGAAAAAAACCGTTGGAAAATTTTCACAACCATTCTCCTAAAAGAGATTTATTTAAAAGGCGAGGATTAAATGTGCCATCCATATTTGTTTCAATTGGTTGCAGCAAATTCAAAATCCTACAGCAATTATGATTGCAAGAACAGCTGTTGCCCAGGACGACACCAGTGGGGATGGCACTACTTCTACCGTGATTTTTATTGGCGAGCTTATGAAACAGTCAGAACGTTACATTGATGAAGGTTGGTACTTTGATCTTAGTGGTACCGTTCTTTGCAATTATGAATTGTAGAATGTCAATGTTCTCTTTGGGAATATGTCTTGGTGCTTCTGCTATAGTTGTGTGAATGATGGAGTTACAGTAGTCAACCTCAATGCAGACCTCTGAGTGGTGAAAAATTTAGCAAGAAACACATTGCTTAGAGAAGTGTGTATAAGCATAAATAGCTGAAAGTCTCCCATATATGTTTAAAATGGACTTTTCATCTCAAAATTATTGATGAAAATTAGCCATCGTGAGATTCTTTCAAACATCTCTTTATCATGTTTTTTAAAGTCGAAACCTCTTAATATCAGGAATGAGGCTTCTTTAACATCTTTTAGAAAAATCTGGTACATGATTGGTTGATATTGTCCCATGGGTGTGTGTATTGTTGGTAGTTTTCTTTTCTTTTTCTAATGGGGTTTATTCATTGATCCAGGCATGCATCCACGTGTCCTGGTTGATGGTTTTGAGATTGCCAAAAGAGCAACTCTTCAATTTCTTGAAAAGTTTAAGACTCCTATTGTGGTTGGTGATGAGCCAGACAAAGAAATTCTGAAAATGGTAGCAAGGACGACATTAAGAACGAAGGTTTTGACCTAGACCTCTTCTCTTCTTATTAGTAATTTGTGTTGAATCTTTAGCTGTATTATATCTTTCTAATGGTTCAATCTCTTTTACAGCTGTATGAAGCATTGGCAGATCAGTTGACTGACATAGTTGTTAATGCTGTGAGTACTAGTCTTGTAGTGACCACAAACATATATGCTCCGAGCTCAGATTGAAAGCTCCAATTTTATATATAAATTATGATGATATGACATAGACTTTTCAACATAGTACGATAGACACTTTTCTGTGCCTTCTTTTGCTAATGGGATGTGTTCGAAATATTACAGGTGCTCTGTATTCGTAAACCAGAAGAAGCCATTGATTTGTTTATGGTGGAAATAATGCACATGCGCCATAAGTTTGACATTGACACTCGCTTGGTATGTTTACGAAATTATGACAACTTCTTTTGGATGAAGTGATCTCCATTTGGTATAATTGAAGAAGAATAATTACATAATTGTTTAGCTAGAGAACTTCATCTTAGCAATGAAGAGGTTTAGGATCTTATTTACATCCCTACCCTATCCTTCCAAAATTCTATTGAGAGGTTTGGTTTTAAGAACATAATTAGTTTGGATATTGTTTTCCTGCTTGTTCTTGCTGGTGCTACCTATGATATGTTTTAAATTGCTTTACATTAAACAAGTGCTAAAGTATGGAAAATGAATAAGTGCGCAATTTTATGGAAAAAAAAAAAAACAGTTTGATTTTAGCTTTGCTTCCACTGTTTCGTTGCTTTGTTGCTTAATGGTCGGTTTGTTGTCGAGTGCTCTATTGTTATGCAATGAACATTCCATTTCTGAGAATGTTCATAGTTCTGTTCGCTAGTCATTCAATGGCTTTTTTCCTTTTTCCTTTTGGTTTTCTGAGTGGGTTTTTTTTTGGGGGGGGGAGGGGTTGGGGGTTATAGAATAATTTCATGCTATCTATGTAATTGTGTTTGTCATAAAAAAAAGGTCTGGGCACCTATTTTCGTCCCAGTTTTCTTTCCATTATATTCTTTAGTATGTCTCTCTTTCTCTAATGAAGTTGTGCATTGTCTTCTTCTTCTTCCTTTTTTTCCCCTTTCCCGCGGTAAGAGCATTTATAATTTGGTTAAATTAACATCTGTACTTCTGAAGGAAAGAGCATTTATATTTTTCTTTCCCAGGTATATTTTTGTGGGCCTAGTTTTTATGGATGCTTTTGTATTTTCCCCCCTCTAAAATTGTGGTTCATTATCAAATATTTTTTCCTTTTCATGTATCTGTTAATTTTAATGGAAAAGTGAGGACTGCTTTTGCCGTGATTTTCTTAATGCTTGCTGTTGGAGTTTTCCGGCTGAAGAATTCTGCAATTATTCTGTTGGATTCATGTTATCAACAGCCTCTCTCTCTCTCCTCCTCTTCCTTTTTTTCATTTTACTTTGTCATTTCTGAAGTCTCTAATTGTCAATCACTAGGTTGAAGGTCTTGTTCTTGATCATGGTTCTAGACATCCCGATATGAAACGGAGAGCAGAGAATTGTTATATTTTAACCAGCAATGTGTCTCTGGAATATGACAAAAGGTATCGATCAGCCTTTCTTTGATTTTAATATCTACATGGATGGATAAGTATGTTACTTGTGATGTTGACTCTAGGTTGTGTTGTTTCTGCTTTCCTATATGTAGAATCAATGCATGCATGTATATGCTACCCCAGCTTGATGTAATATGGCATTAATGGGTTGAATTGAACTAGTTATCTTGAATATGAAATGTAGGTCATATACTTTTATAGCCATATATCATTATAATGTATTGTGAACATTTAAAATCTGATGGCTTTTCTCTCAGTGAAATAAATGCTGGATTTTTCTACTCTAATGCGGAACAGAGGGAAGCAATGGTTGCTGCTGAAAGGCGTCAGGTTGATGAAAGAGTTAAGAAAATCATTGAATTGAAAAACAAGGTAAGAGTGTTAAGGTCATGCATGTTAGTTATTGATACCATCTGCATTTCTTAATTGTTGTATTATATTCTCGTCATTTGCAGGTTTGTGCGGGTAATGATAAGAACTTTGTTGTCATAAATCAAAAAGGAATTGATCCCCCATCTTTGGATCTGCTTGCAAGGGAAGGGGTAAGGCCATATTTCTTGAAGTTTTCAGTTCTCATATTTTTCCCTTTCTTCCCTTGATCACGAATTTAGGTTTACAAATGATGTTTAAGCCTCATCATGAAAAGACTTATTTTAGCAAACTTGAAAGACTGACAGAACCTTAGCCAATAACCATCCCCATTACTAATGAGCTTAAATAGTATTGTAAACAAATATTTGTCCATTGTTCTGACCAAATCCACCAATTTGTAGCTGAGCAAACACAAATTGATAACAAAACTCCAATGAGTATTGAAAGATGTATATAGAAGCGATATGTTTTCAATTATAGTCATGTTATTTTCATAGCATTTGATAAATTCTTTATGAGTCATATGGGTTTACGAATGCATCTTTATCTTTCCTGTGTCTGTCCTAAGTTACTAGGAAGAACATATTGCAGGATCTTTGCTAGTACACCTTATACAGAAAAAACATATTGCAGGTTCTTTTATAGTACACCTTATAAAGAAAAAACATATTGCATGATGTAACCTATATGTTATTCCATTCTATGTATTACAAATGTCGTATGGTTAATAACCATTATGGTTTATATGATTTGAGTAAGGGAGCATGAAATCTTGGCTCATTCACCATGTATTTGTCAATATATATTAGTTTGTTCCATACATATTGCCATGTAGATCATTGCCCTTCGTAGAGCCAAGAGAAGAAACATGGAAAGGTTGGTTTTGGCCTGTGGAGGAGAGGCTATAAATTCTGTTGAAAACCTTACTCCTGATTGCCTTGGATGGGCTGGACTGGTCTATGAACATGTTCTTGGGGAAGAGAAATATACATTTGTGGAAAATGTGAAAAATCCTCATTCATGCACTATCTTGATCAAGGGTACTTCATTGAAACTTCAATCCTCGTTCATTTACAATTTTGTTAATCAACTATATCTTCCTTTTTCTCACTGGGTATCCATGATGGTTCAGGACCTAATGATCACACAATTGCTCAAATTAAGGATGCTGTCCGGGATGGACTAAGAGCTGTTAAAAACACCATTGAAGATGAATCCGTAGTCATGGTAAGCTTCTTATATTTTTGGACTGTAATTAGACGTGCAGCTGAATTAATGAATGTGCGTCTTGTATCAAGTAGAATTATTTCTCTGTTATAATTTGAGATGCAATGGTGCATCATTTGACTAAAGTGTCTAAGAAAGTGATGACCAAAGCAGCAAGCATCCTGAATGCAAAGTTAAGCAAATAAATTATATCTGCAACTAATGTGTTGAGCATTTGGCATTCTTATTCCCACGTTTGCCTATTCGCTTTACAATTTGTTTTACTTCTTGACTGACCCTATAATGAAAGAGAGGAACTAAGTCTTGACTTTTGTGTAATGCTTATAACTAGGAAATAGCGTCTGGTAGACCATTGGTTGAGGTTGTCTCTACATTTGTCTGCCAATATTTGAGATTTTCTTCTTGATAAATGACTGATGGATTTTTCAGGGTGCGGGATCCTTTGAAGTTGCTGCCAGACAATATCTGATAAATGAAGTGAAGAAAACAGTTCAAGGAGTAAGTTTCCCCAGAAGTATTCTCCTGTATCCTTTTGCATACTTCTCATTTACCTAATCTTATCAACCTTCTTTACCTTTATTACAGCGTGCTCAACTTGGCGTTGAAGCTTTTGCTGATGCCCTTCTTGTGGTTCCCAAGACACTTGCTGAGAACTCTGGGCTCGATACACAGGATGTGCTCATTGCTCTTAAAGTATAGTCCCTTTAACTCCCACTGGGCTTTGTCATATAATTTACCATTTCCTTTCTTCATAAGAGGCAGTTACAATTATTCTGAACTCATTCTTCCTGTTTAAAATCAGGGGGCGCATGACCGGGGCAATATTGTAGGGCTAAACCAGCATACGGGAGAACCGATTGACCCCCAAATTGAGGGTATCTTTGACAACTACTCAGTGAAACGCCAAATTATCAATTCTGGGTACATGGCTCAACTGTCGCATCTTTTTTACATTCTCATTTAACCTTTCCCCTGTTCTTGCAGAAATTCTTCTCACGCTCTTGATCATTAACAAATGTCTTATAGAAGTTGTCATATTTATAACTTTCTAGTCTTTGCTATTAAATAACCATATTGTTGCGGGTATTAATTTGGTTACTCTTAACTTTATGCAGGCCTGTAATTGCGTCGCAGTTGCTGTTGGTGGATGAGGTAATCCGTGCTGGCCGTAATATGCGGAAACCTACTTAGGCAGCATAACATGTAACTTTTGGTCGGTTTTATTTGATCTGCTAGAGTGAGTCTTGAGCTACTTTCTTGTATAAGCTACACTGTTTGAGTTGATGGGAAGTATTTGCCCCCATTACTGTAGAACTTTTATCTTTTTTTTTTCCCGTCTCAAAAATGCAAAAAAAAAAAAAAAAAAAAA
>QLSR01000286.1:2265390-2288410 GCA_031780015.1 Citrullus colocynthis
AAAAAAAAAAAAAAAAAAAAAGTAGAGAAACCCCCTTCCCTATTTATTTTTTTGGAGGTATTTATTAACTATTTGGCAGGTGTCTCTTACCGTTACTTTTGTTCACATGGTGGGTTGAGTGAAGTGCAGTGGGGGAGTTTTGTGCAATTTTTTTTGGAATTATGCATATTATTTTGAGTGCACAGCTTTTTCCCTTATGGCTCTCCAGATATTCCTTTCTATATTCTACTTGAAGTGGAACCCCATCTTTGTGTAAGATGGTTAATCACAGATCTCCCTCCCAAAATATAATTAAAATAAAAGCATTGCCGTTATTCTCTCCTATTCATGTTAAAAAGGAGAAGAAAATGAAGTTACATAATAGAGGATCAAGGTCGGATGAAAAATAATAAATAATGGCCAAAGTGAACTTGGCATGCACTCCTTTGAGGTCAGAAGATTAGGTAATTAGCATGAATTGATATGTATTCTTTTAGCAATCTTGCCGGGCCGATTCAGTCATCCGGGGAAGAGTTGAGTTGTGCTTATTACAATTACATAAGCTCACCTAAAGGCCTGAATAAGTTGGGAGGTTTGATCTTCCAACTCTATTAATGGTTTGTTATGATTTTTCTTTGCAAAATCTAATCTAAATTATATATACAATGAGAACTATTTCTTTAAATCACAGTAGTGAACAATAATTTCAAGAAATTTGTACATTGATATGTAGAACTGAGATTGAAAATTTTACATTAGAATAACAGGTCTAATGGAATTACAACTTTATATTATTCGCTAAACTTTTTAAACTCCAAGCAAGACAAGAACGATGAAGGCCATAAATAAGATCATGCCTTGGCAAGAATTATATTCTCGAGGACAACTCAATCCTAGTAAAGATTTGCCTGCCAAAGGGGTAAAGATTATAGATTTGACGAAGAATAGCTCTGAAATTTATACATGAAGAGATCAAAGATCATTCTTATGCCAAAAAAGCGGAGTTCCTTTGCTTGTTCAGATCACAAAATGCAAAAAGCCTCAACTTTCATTCAGTTCTGACTAATATAAGTGACAAATTCAACACAGCATCATCTGAAACTGCACCTGAGATCGACACATAACAATACTCTTAAGTTTTCTCATTGAATGACGTTATACTCTTTCTCACGGCTTCCCATCGTGTTGGAGTGCATATTCCCGCTTCATCTCTTCCAACACAGAGTCGTTAGTGCTGGAAAACAAAACAGGAACAATTAGGGTAAGGATATATAAGCTCTCGATTGATGGTGATGCTTGCATTGTTATGAAAAATTGAATTCATACTTGTCCTATATGAAGCCCAATATGAGTAATATTACTATCCTTAGATTGTTAGGTAACTCAATTGGGTGTTATATTTCAATAAAACTATGGTAAGGAGCATGACAAAACTTCTTCCCTCTCATGGGGAAGAAATAGAGGACAAACTAAAATTTAACTGAGGAATATTATGCGAAGACTAAATATTTGCTCACAAGTTAAATTGGAGATGCACGCTGCTTTTTGTCAACCATTTCTTAGACTATCACCCTCCCCCATCCCCCCTACCCCCTCCCACTCGTTGATAGTGCCTTGGGGTGCAACAAGGCTCTAACCCTCTCCAGCACCTCCATACCCAAAAGAAAGGGGGCTCTAATTTTTTTATCTTCTTCCTCTCCATTAAAATGGAACCAGGCAAAACCATTTTCAGAATGAAATTTTTTCTTTAGATTGCATCGCCATTGGCAAAGTGTCGATTCAACAAAATGTTGTTCACTATTCAATAGTAATATAAAACTGATCATATAATATCCTTAACCCTAACTATTAAGATTTCTCGAAGCTATTTGGTATTCAGTTAGACAAATAGCTTCCACAAAGAACATCAGTTGGTTGCTGTCTTTTGTCTTTCCTGCCCACACATCCGAGTCCTGAGCCCTAGAGCACTAGCGTTTGGTTCTTTGTAATGGGGTATGAATTCTCCAATCAAATCACCAATATTGATCAGACCATCTTAGATCGTGTGGCACAGGTACTACTACTCTGAATCATTACCTGCCGTAACTCCTGCCTCAAAACTGTATTCAAGATCCTTACATCCGTTAAAGTCAATGCTGGGTTCTTCCTTTTGATACCGAGTCCACTTGGTCGCACTCACTCAAGCTACTCAAATGAGCACCTTCTTGCCCATAGTTGGCTTAACCTAAAGCTCATTCTCCCAACAGACTCTTGCTCATGCACGCTGTATGTACATGCATTCTTTTTTACTCTATGCACCAATAGCCAGCTTGGGTTTAGGGTTTTCATCTTGCCTCTACTCAAGCACTGAGCTGATTCTTGATCAGTATCGATAAATATTCAGTGTTTACAAAAGCAATACAGGGTTCTCTAAATAGATGCCCAAGAGAAATAACAGCCCAACTAACCTTCTAACAACAAGGCTAAATATACTTCAACAACAATACAGCAGAGATAACTAACACAATCTTAACAAGGACATGGCCATTGCATCCTAGATGCACCACTGCCTCGGGCACTCTATAAATTATAACACCCAAGATGACTATTGTTTCTCTGGTAGGCCAAGATTTGTTTTAATTTTGCTGGTTGATAATTGCCGCAGATGACTGCCCCACCTAGATCATGACATGGAGGCATCTATAAGCGCTGCCATTTGGTTGTGGCATATATTTATAACCAAACAATGAGCCCTTACATTTTTGTAAAGGCCTGCTTGAACATCCATCTTGTGGTATAGCATCACTTAACGCTCGTGTTGAGCCATAGATATTTGTTTCAGGGCTATACCCTCTACTGAAACTTCTAGTCCATAGGAAGAAGCACAGTGCATGCTAATTGACATCTGCTAAAAGGCTTTTTGCTACCGACAAAAGTCACTTAATGCTGACTCGCCCATGCCATAATACATTACATAGATGACTCATGGCCTGTAGGCGATGAAGAGCCACCTCCCCGCCCCACTCAAAATACATTCCAAGAAAAATCCTTTTTAATATATATGAACAAGGAAAGTGGTAAGTACTAAGTAGTTATTCATTCCCATAAGAGTCACATGTTGGGCCATATGACTCCAGTATTAAGGGACTTGTAAACTAATTGTACAGCTGTTATTATTCTGTTAGTTTCTTGTTATTCAGTTGCTTAGTTTGTTCCCTTTTGTTCTGCTATATATAGGACATTTGTATTTGTATTTGTATTTAATTAAGTGGACTTTCCTCCTGATATGAATAAGAGAACTCTGTTTATTCAACGCGTGTTCTGGTATTAGAGCAATTTCCTCATTGTTTGGGTTGAATCTTCAATGAATTAGAAATTTTTTTAGCTCTTGACTTACTTTCATGTGCCACCAACATGTCTCTAAACACTCGATCCTTCAAAATTACGATCCATGCTAGATTTTTCACAAATCACATTTCTTTTTCTTTTTCTTTTTCTTTTTTCTAATGAAAAATGTTTAGTGAGAATTTCGTCGATGGTATGAAATTACATAAGGGCAACTAGTGCCATGATGGCTTAGATAATGCGATTCTACTGTGAGATAAGAGAAGCAAGATTGTAATCACAAAATGAGGAAATACTGATTGATTTTTCACAAATCACACCCAGCACCTAAGGTTATTACCACTGAGACGCTCAATTAACAAGCAACACAACCAGTGTATGTTTATCAATTAGACTAAACATGATCATTGGTGCTTGAGGAACGATGATAATGCACACTATTATGAACAGAAGAGAAGCCGAACAATTTGAATAAAACGCAGCTGAAATTGAATATACCCATTAAAAAGCTAAACAAAACAAGCAGAGACTCACTATAGGTGAAGGCAATTGTTCAATTCTTTAGCTTGATTACGACATTTGAAAACGACGGATAACGTTCTGCCGTACGCGCATTCAGCATATTTCGAAGCGTAATGATCGCACTCCTTCAACGCTTTCTGCTTCATTTTGCTGCGCAAAGCTGGAAATGGACAAAAAAAAAAAAAAAACCATCACCAGATTTCCAAAAGTTTTCTACACCATTTGCAGATGTACTAGACTCGAAATTTAAATTGACGCATCAGCAATCAAAAGCAGATTAAAGATGTAGAGGATGAGATGAACATTTGATAATACCTTCCTCTACTTTCTTCTTCACATGATTCTCTCGAGCTTCCTGTATGTAACCCATTTCACAAAGCAATAGGAGCTAGGAATTAGCGGTCAAATCCCCTTGGTTTCGTTGGAAGTAGGACGTTCTAAGCTAACTCCGAGTCTCAATTCCGCTTCCCAGTTATTATTATTATTTTTTAATTTTTTAATTTTGTTAGAACCCTAAACCCTAAACGGAATCAACGTTTTTTCCTTGAACAACACTCTCTGCCCTGAAATACTAATAATTTAGTTTCTAAATTTTAGTGTGTAATCATTTAGGTTTTATATTTTTAAATTCAAAACAATCTAATCCATCAACTTTACTAAATAAATTTCATTCCGATAAGTTTATTAATCTATGTATAAAAGAAAGTTTATTAAATTATATTAATATTTTTCATGATAAGGATTAAATAGTACACATATTACATTATAAAGTATAGAGACTAAATCGATAATTATATTCAAGTCTAGGGGTTAAATTGTTACAAATTTTAAAATGTTAAATTGATAAATAAAACGATGATGTAATGTCAAATTACACTTCAATAATTGATTTTTGTAGTCCAACATGTAAAGGTTGAGATTCAAATTTTGACCTCTTAGTTCATATGTATGCCTAAACATAAGTTACGTAAATTCACCTTTAACAATTGAGTTAAAAAAAAAAAAATAACACTTTTAACGAAAATAATTAAGTGTAATAAGAACATTTTAAAAAATTGTAAATATAGTCAAATTTATCAATAATAGACTCTCATTGATAGACTCTATGGTCTTATCATTGATAGACCCTGCTATTATTACTGAAAACACAATCTAAATTTTGTTATATTTGTAAATTTTTTTGCATTGTGTTATATTTGCAAATACTTTGAACTTAATTGCGATATTTGCATTGCCTCTTAAAAGTATTTTATATTTTAATAAAATTAAGAATGGGTCATTTCATATGAGTATGTAACAATTTGACACAAACTATTCGTTGTTCTATTAAAATGTTAGTGCACTAATGATTGAAGACGATGACCACCTTGAGAAACATCCAAACCAGAAAGCCTCGCCATCTTTAGACGAATACATGCTCAAATCATAAACCCCCCTCCCCCAAATCCAACAATAACTGGGACAAAGTTATATGCAAATGAGTTACCAGAGCAATTACTAGAAAGAGAACTCCACCCACCTTCGCTCATACACCTCTGAATTGAGAGATCCACTCTATTCAACTTTGCATGCCAAAAAAAAAGAATCCAAGACAAAATCAATTTAATTTAGAAACACTACATTGGATACATCAACTCAGCTTTACATATCAAACATAGACTTTCTAGCCAATTCAATTTAACTTTGCACTTCAAACACATACAATTAAACTCTATGGATAATTTGATTCACCAGACAAGAATTACCAACTTAACTATGTAAATCTTACGCTCTTTAAGAAGGGGAGGCAGGATCGACTAACACGGACTCACAAGACTCTCCTTCTGCCAAAAGAACAAAGCCCAACATCATCAAGAGAGAAAAAATGATCAATTTTCATCAAAATATTCTGGAAAGAAGCATTCAAGCTCGAAAGATTCAATTCATTTCGATACTCTGAGAGGCACCACATAACTGATATTGCCCCCTTTTGAGATCCCTGCCAAGAGATTAGCTTGGTTTACATCAAGGACAATATGATAAAAATTATTTATTTTAATTTTTTTAGTACAATAAATGATAGGAAATTCAAACTACAAAGCTCTTTGCCTCTAACACGTTCGTATATTAATTAAACTATGTTCACCTTGATACCATTATTTTAATATTTAGTGACGATAAAGACAATCAATTTTACTGAATAATTAAATAAGTTTTATTAAAACAATTCAACCTAGTGATAAAATTAAAAACATTTCCATCATTTGGGATAAAGTTGAAGAAATACTCCATATATATTAAAACATATATTTAACGTTACCAATTTAATCTCTTGACTTTATGTTTATTTATTTCCAACTTTTGAAAGCTTAAATTACATCTTTAGAGTGTGAACATTTTTTTTTCTTTTTCTTTTTTTAAAACCAAGCCAAATCAGATTAAATGAAAGGTGGACATCGATTTAAATTATTTGAGAAACTAGCCAATTTAATCTTAACAAAGTAGATAACCTTTGTATTAGCCTTCAAAATAAGCATAACTCAACTTATATAAAGTTGCACTATCAACTCTGAGGTTAAGGTTTGTTTCATTATTCGAGTTCCAATACAATGATCGTCGAAATTCATTTGAAATCCTATATTGCCTCGGGGCGAAGAGCTTGAACTTGATAAAAATCCCCAAGTTTCTGCCTTCAATTCCATTCTTCGTTTCCCTAGTCATATTCTTGCTCAACCCAACATGCATTTTATAGTGTTGTGCTGGGGCACATCGAACTTGTTGCAAGAAAAAGTAGTTGAATGTGTTAGATGAAGAGAATATAGCACGTAGAAGCAACTATAGTTGGCAGTTCGACGACTTAATGTCAGTGGGGCCATGCCGGTACGACTGAATATGCATTAGAAAGGTCAATCCCTCCCTTACAACACAAAAAAAGGGACTGAACTTCTAACAGCCTGCTTCCATAGAACATTATCGTGGCATATTGTGTTCCATTACAAGTCTTTCGACACCCTCTAATGCTTCAGGTTTGTTAAATGTGTCTATTTAGTCGTATATTCTTGAATATTTATATAAAGAAGATACATATAGTAGGAAGGTCTCTTTAGGAACTTTTAGTGATTGAATAAGAAAGAGAAGACGACTACTTTAGTTTTGTACTTTCCTAGATTCTTGTCCATATATTGTAAAAATGAAAAAAATATCAATTATCACTAAAGGAAGTGTTTGACCCAAAATTATCAATCATCACTATGAACTCCACTCTTTATTCGATCAAAGAATTAGCCGGCCACAACTAAACAACACCTGACTTCACAACTCCTCCTGTTGCCCTAAACACGGCTTAAATATTTTATGAAAATTCCCGCCATTTTTCCTTTAGTGCGAGATTACAGAACTGACCTAATTATCGAGTCGAATGGAACACCGTACGATATTAGCTATCTGATTCGCATTTCTCATCTCTTTTTGGTTGTGTTTCACTTTCACTCACCTTTTTGCTTTTTCCTTTTCATCTTTATCTCTTTTCTCAAAGGTTTTCATCTTTATTTTATTCGAAGCAGATTATACTCAGATTTGTTTAGCTCAAATTCCTGATTTAGGACGCCAGCCACTGCTCCAGCTTTGTATATCGCTTTTCAATGGCTGCCGATACTGCCATTATTGCTTGGTCCGTAATCATGGTTGTCTCTAATTTTGTGCTGTAGTTGTCAACGACTGATAGCAACTGAATTGATTGACCAAAAATGTAAACGAATTGTCAGGGGTTCAGGAGAAGATGGGCAATTGGGATTGGGGAACAATGAAGAAAGGGAATGGGTTTGCGCCATTAAAGCCCTTGAGTCTCAAAATGTTTGTTCTGTTGTTGCTGGTAGCCGGAACTCCCTTGCCATATGCGAAGATGGGAAGGTCAGTTACATTTTATTCGAATCGCTCTCTTTAAGCTTCTGTTTTAATTTATTTCTGGGAGTTCTGTCTTCTCATATTTCTTACTTTCGGTTTTAAATTTGTGGGGAATTTGTAGCTGTTTACATGGGGTTGGAATCAGAGAGGAACTCTTGGGCACCCAGCTGGAACCAAAGCTGAGAACATTCCGAGCCAGGTGAAAGCTCTTGCTAATGTTAAGATTGTACAGGTAATCAATCTAAGTGTAGTTTTTAATTTGTGTGCTTAAGAACTTTTGTTTTCTACTTGGTTAGTGTTTTAGAGAAAGTTTCATATCGTGGTCCTGTTTTCTAGGCGGCGATTGGTGGATGGCACTGTCTTGCTGTGGATGATCAAGGCCGAGCTTATGCCTGGGGTACTTTAAATTCCTTTCCGTGGCTAACTGTGCGACTGCGAATACCCTTTTTAATTTTTTTTTAATATCCGGAGTGTTTTGGCCAATTTAGACACACTTCGACTGATCTCACAGGACAACCATGATGGTTTTGTGTGACTGGGAATACAGAGCATGAAATTTTTAGAATACTAGTTATCAATGTTGGAGGCATATAAACCCTTTATCTTGAAGAGGCAAGACTTAAGCTTATTGGGGAGCATTTATCGAAGTGCTAAATTGACAAATTTTGTATCTTCTTAAATGAACATTCTAGAGGTTATTTTCAATATTGTCATTATAGTCACTGATATAGGATCCACAAAATCCTTTACATAATTTCTTTAATACCTTTTTGAAAGCTTTAGCAGCAAAATAATAATGGGCTAAAGTACCATGGTCAATTTTGTATTGGTATGACATATACTAGTGAACAATATTTCATAGAAAAATAGATGGGAGTTGATATTATCATTCTATTTCTAAGGGTTACAATCTATATAAAGACTACAACTTAGCGTGTAATCATAGATAGGTGATCTTTTTGTGTATAGAGGGAATAGATCTCTTGTGAATCTTAGAATATAAATCTTAAGGGTTAACAACTCGTGGCTTTGCCTCAGAATGCAAGTTTCAGAATCTTTTCGACAGAATGATAGCCTTGTATTCTATCATTTACCATCTGGGAGAGATAACAAATTTTACGTCTTTGGATTGAGTTTTAACGTTGTCTGTATTCTGTACTATCTTCATTTGTGCATGACAGTATGAGTAACGACAGAGCAGAATAACGTTATACTCAGTTTTTTTGGGTCTTGAAGCAAATGAGAGGAGGGTTATTTGGAACTGGAACTTGTTTGGGGAAAGTCTTCCTGGTGCTTCATATTTTAGATCAAGCCAGGCAAGTAAGCATGTAAAGTTTGTATGGTGCAGGTGGTAATGAATATGGTCAGTGTGGTGAAGAACCTGAGAAGAAAGATGACACTGGTAGGCCACCGAGAAGAGATATAGCAATTCCTCAACGATGTGCTCCAAAGCTAATAGTTCGTCAGGTAACATATATTTTGAGCATTTATTTTGGATCATGTTCGTGTATATCGCAGATACTTATAGATGCTATGCACAATACAGCTTTTAGTTATCGGGTTCACATGGCCACACTATTGTAGCCTTTCATTTAAGCATGTCTGCTTGAATTCCTGGAAATGAACCATTTGGTCCATTACCAGGAAAACTTTTTCCTATGTTCGATAATTTATCTAATGAAATAATTCTTAAGAGTGATAACTATTTTCAATATTATCTTTTTAGTCTTATCTCTATTGAACATTCTGGCCATATGCTACTTAAAGATATCTACATGTACCAAACCGATCAATTGTGATAATAATATTGAGACTGGAGAGCAAGTCCTGATATGGGCCAGACTAATTCATGGTTGTCCTTCTCCAGAAAACTATCATAAACTTTCATGGTTATCATATCTTGTAAAGAACGTTGCCATTAACTGGAAAATGATTGCATTTTCTCTCGTAGATCTCTTTTTTCTAATTGGAAAACTTCGCAGTCAGTGTTCCCCTCTTTCTTGATTGTCAATCATATTGTGGAGAATGAAAAATACCCCCATCCCCCAAATAAGAAAGCAGTCTTTATTTGGTTCTTGGTAGTTGGTGCTGGGATGAAAATGAATTAATACCAAAGATACTAATTCTACAAGAAATCTCCATCTACTTTCCCTTAAGTGGTGTTATATGCCCAAAAAAAATGCAAGGAAGATGCCAACCAGCTCTTTCTCTTCCTTCCATGGCTAGGTTTACGAAATAAGGTATTGTTGGCTTTCAAAGTCCAGTTGATGCTTGCCTAATTAACACCAAAAGTTTCATTATTGTGTCTGGGGGGTCTGTTTCCTCTTTAAAGTCTAAGCTAAAACTTTGTGAAATAGATTTTTCCGGTATCTTGGCTGAAAAGGTATAGAAGAATATTTGAAGGAAAGGAGAGAACATTCTAGCTCTTGGGGGACCTTATTAATTTTAATAGTTCTTGTTAGACTACATTATATTTACGATTTATCAATGACTTTTTGTAATAGTTCAAAGGAAGCTCGTTTCGTATCCCCCACAAATCGAAAAAAAAAAAAAAGAAAAGAGAAATGCTATGGTGCTACTCATGGTTTGTCTAAGGTAGCTTCTCCTGAATCTAATGGATACATATCTAGATATTTGTGTTTTTGTTCAGTGTTCACTTTTGGACCAAACTGTGTAGTGGGATTATGTGTCTCAAGATTTGATAGATTGGACGAACAGACCAAGCTTGACTGCCTGAGCAATTTTCCTGACATTATGATGGTGACCATGATTGGTGAAGGGAAATAAAA
Source organism: Citrullus colocynthis (assembly GCA_031780015.1). NCBI lineage: Eukaryota > Viridiplantae > Streptophyta > Magnoliopsida > Cucurbitales > Cucurbitaceae > Citrullus > Citrullus colocynthis. The sequence goes on from QLSR01000286.1 coordinate 2,275,887, forward strand.
TGTTCTCAACTTTTTTAGTAACCATGTCTGAGAGTAGCTTATAAATACTTTGACTAACCTCATGAGATAAATACTCAGTTTTACAGCATTTGGTCTCAAAGAACTTCCAGATTACTTAACATCCTAATGAGATGGCTAATATGGTTTTAAGTTGATGACTTCATTGTCATTTGAATTTGAAGCTTGCTTCTGAGATGACAAGGCTTCCGAGGTCCAGATTATTCTTGACTTATTACATTATATATAATTTGGCACAGTTTGTTCCTGAAATTACATGCAAGTATGTATACACAGATCAAAGATTTGGTTTGATTCTGACATGACCCCTTAATCTCTGGGCTCTGTCTTGAATGCATATTTCATGGAAGATTGTTTCATGCTTATCTCAAGTTGGTTGAGAAACGTACTCCTTTTTCTCTGTCATAGGTTGCTGCAGGAGGTACACACTCTGTGGTACTTACACGTGAAGGACATGTATGGACATGGGGCCAACCATGGCCACCTGGAGATATGTATGGTCTCATAACTTTTAATTACGATATCACTGATCATTTCTATTCTGTCTACTTATTTTGAACTATAATGGACATTTTTGCACTGTCATAGTCATTCATATAGATACGTTCATTAATTAGGTTTTGCTTATTTTAAACTACAATGACCATTTTTCCACTGTCGTGGACTTTTTTTTTTTTTTTTTTTTTTTTCACTACCACTCTTGTCACTATCGTTATTCTCACATATTTAACTAGAATTGTTTCTAGTACTCAGTCTATTTTCATTGTATGTAGTGGTGCTAATATATTTAGGTGTATTGTTTGCAGAAAGCAAATTTCTGTTCCTGTACGAGTTCAAGGTCTCGATATGGTGAGGCTTATTGCAGTTGGGGCATTTCATAATTTAGCTCTCCAAGAAGATGGAACTTTATGGGCATGGGGTAACAATGAATATGGACAACTTGGAACTGGTGACACACAACCAAGATCACAGCCAATTCCTGTCCAAGGGCTTTCTGGTTTTACTTTGGTTTGTGTTCCATATTCTAATTTTTTTTTTTAATAAAAAAAACTCAAAGACGTATTTTCGATGTTTAGCCGTGAAAATAAATGGCTACCTTGTTAATTAATTTACCATATCTTTATCCAAAGGTTGACATTGCAGCTGGAGGATGGCATTCAACTGCATTGACAGATAACGGAGAGGTGAGTGTTCACTCTCTCTCTCCACTTAATGCTGAGGGGTTTTCTAGAGAGAAGTTGATCTCCATAGAGGCTAGAGCTATATAATTATTGGTGTTTGCTAGTGTATTTGCAAAAAAATACCTTCTACAATTCCATGAAGCCATGAAACTTCTATCATTTTGGCCTGGCATTGATTCTAGTACAAACTACGAACATGAAATAATGTGTCGAGTGTCCTTGCGTTTGTTGTGTTTAAGTGCTTATATGTTAAACACTGATCTGCACGACAATCTGTCAAATCCATATTTTCTTGAGATTTGAGAAGACAAAAGTTTTAGTTCATAGTTAAAGTAGCAGTGCTTATGTCTTCGATAAGCATGGTTTACATGCTTCTGATAAAATTTGCTGATGAATTACGGACCCGGTCAAGAATGAATGATGCATCCTCCATTGTCTATGTTTGAGTAGAAAGAGTAAGCTTACTGCTATTGCAGGTTTATGGATGGGGGCGAGGAGAACATGGGAGGCTTGGGTTTGGAGATAATGACAAGAGCAGCAAAATGGTTCCCCAGAAGGTTCAACTTCTGTCTGGAGAGGACATTGTTCAGGTACAAATCATGCCATTTTTGTAATTGTGCCCCGCCACTTCTTCCTAAAGCTGAGAAATGTCTGGTTTGATGAATTTAGATTTTAGAAGGTCGTTGTAATGGAAGTATGGATATAATGTTCTATTGACATGATATTTAATTTGATGCACGAATGGGAAAATAAACATTTCCCTTTGGTTTCATACATTCGACCTTCTGTAAAATAATCCTTCATTGGTAAGCTGATATAATTCTGGCTTGAGAAGGATAACGGTATCTTGGATAAACCTATCGAACAAATAGTTTCTTAATAAATAAAAAGAGTGTATTCTATGTTTCGATTTTGGCTTGCACCCCTGGACAAAAGAGTGATTACCAAAAGGATATAACTATCATTGGCGTTTTTTTTCCTTGAAAATAAGAAAATAAACTTGAATTACATTTCAGGATCATTCTGAGAATTAAGGATTTGAGTTAGAGATGCAGTTTTTATTTGACAAAATTAGAAATCTTTTGAATATGCAATAATCGCATTCATTGGTACAGGTATCATGTGGAGGCACACATTCAGTTGCACTAACCAGTGACGGCCGCATGTTTTCGGTTAGTTTTAATCAATAGTCTGAGACATCGTCATATGATGAAACCGGTTTTGGATTTTTGTTTTTCTAATCTGTTTAAAAATAAATACTAATACATTTTTAGAATTACTGATGTTGATAGCTGATTCAAAATCCTCTTTCTAGTAGTCTATTTTTAGGGACAAATCATTCACTTAAGTTTGGACGTCATCTTGATCCATCAGCTTTCAGCTTATTCTATTTTTGCCTCTTTTGACTCTCAAACATTCTGAACTTTGTATGATTTGTTTCAATCCTCGTTATGGCAGATATTTGTCTAGACAAGTAAACCACATGAAGACATGCGGTGGGTCAAGTACTAGATTATGAAATAACTTTAAATGTTTTTGGTAAATGTTTAATGAGTGATAAATAACTCACTTGAGCAAAATAAATAAACATTGATACACTGAAGTAAATCATTTAAACCTTTAGAGACCAAAAAAAAAAAAAAAAAAAAAAAAAATNTTCAGCTTATTCTATTTTTGCCTCTTTTGACTCTCAAACATTCTGAACTTTGTATGATTTGTTTCAATCCTCGTTATGGCAGATATTTGTCTAGACAAGTAAACCACATGAAGACATGCGGTGGGTCAAGTACTAGATTATGAAATAACTTTAAATGTTTTTGGTAAATGTTTAATGAGTGATAAATAACTCACTTGAGCAAAATAAATAAACATTGATACACTGAAGTAAATCATTTAAACCTTTAGAGACCAAAAAAAAAAAAAAAAAAAGGCTAAATTACAAAATGTTCTAAACTTTGCCATTTGTTTAAAAAATACTCTTAATCTTTCAAAAGTTGCAATATTACTCTTGACCTTTGATAAACATTTCAGACCTATATTTGGAGTAGAAATCCATTAGACTGTTGAGACATGGACCAGTGTAGTGTTGGTGTGGTATCTAAGGTGGGACCTAAACATTGTCTCACCCATTTCATGTCCCAAATTTCATTCAAAATTCTAATGGATTTCTACTCCAAAGATAGTTTTGAAACGTTAATGAATGGTCCAAGTTAATACTATAACTTTTTAAAAGAACAGGAATATATTTAAAACAAAGGGCAAAAATTAAGTGTATTTTCTGTGACCTAGCCAAATAAAAATTGTGAAAGGTTGAAGAGTCCCAATAGTGTTTTAAGTCACTATTATTGAAAGTCATTGTCTTAGATACACTTTTAATTTGGATTTAGAACTATTTTGAAATCCACCTCTTCTCATTAAATTTGTTCAGAAAGCTCATTGTCAAGTCTTTGTTATATTCCTCCACCTTGGTTATATGTGTATGGCAGTTTGGGCGAGGCGACCATGGGCGGCTTGGATATGGAAGGAAGGTAACAACCGGGCAACCGGAGGAAGTTCCGATTGACATTGCACCTCCTCTTGGGGCTGAGCATGGCCGTTGGGTTGCTAAACTTGTTGCCTGTGGTGGCCGCCATACATTAGCTCTGGTACAATGGAAACCTGAGGATTAAGCAAAATAGTTAATGGTTGTTAGATTCTTAAGATGATCATCTTCTTCTCCTTTCTATAATAATTATGGGACAAGACAACATGGATTTGCAGCTCAGGTTTTTGTCAAGTCTGGAAGAATGAATTGTGCATTGTTGATTGTTCTATCTACTCTCTGCAGTAAACTTCCCATGCATCAAATCTACATAATAAAAAATCAGTTTAGTACCACGTTTTGTTTTTTTAGGTTGAATTACAATTTTAGCCTCTATTTTATTTATTTATTTATTTTATGGTTTGTCCAATAGGTTTTGAACTATCAATCAATTCCGTAACTATTGGATTTTTGAATTTTAAAAATGTATAATAGTTTTTAAAATTTAGTTTTGTGTCTAATAAATTTAAATATTAATTTGAAGGGGCAAGTATCAATTCATACCCTTAAACTTTGGGGTTGTATCAATTAAAACTCTGAAAGTTTTGTAAGTATATCAATTTACAGTTGCCTCTAGATTTTATGTCGATCAATATGGTGTGGAACTTAAAATTTAAGTTAATTAAATTCTTAATTTTTTATAAACCAATTAATTTATATCATTCATTACGATTATCTTTGAAAATTGTCCATGCATTGCTTCTCACATATTTGTAAACTTGTTCAAAGGTTGGTTTAACAAAGTAGACGAGTAAAGTAAATTGATGAACTATTTTCAAAGGAAATTTTTTCTAAGAGTTTAGATTGATTTATTTATGAAACTTAAGGGGTTTGATAGATACAATTATATGTTCCACCCTAGGTTTCCTATATAGAGCATAATAGGGTTATTTTTGTGAATTTTAAAAAATATTGAACAAGTCTCTATTTGACACAAAATTGAACAATCGGGAATCTGATACATAAAATTGAAAATTTCAAACTATTTAATTAATTGATTTTTATTCATTAACTATATGTCACTCTACTATAGCTGTAGAGTTGCACATTTATGCAAGATAGTATAAGTTGTACTCATGGATCTAACCATTAAATGCAAGTTGTGTTTTCACAAGTTCATTGTCATTACCATTGGGTCAAAAGTCTTTTTTTTCTTGTTTCGTCCTATTGTTCAAGTATTGAAATTAACATATAAAGACACTACTCAAAGTGAAATCTATCTCGTGTAACTCACAATCAAGGGTAAATGTTAAATTTTAATCCTATATTCTAAATGTTTTTTTTTAATAACTTATTAAATTGATTTTAGTTTTACTTTTACTTTTATGTAAAGTAGAATAAGTTATATTAATAATTTAATCATTACATCACGTCAAGTTTTTACGAGTTGATTGTGATTAATGTTGCGTCAAATGTCTATTTTTTCTCTAACCCTATTGTTCAAGGTTTGAAATCAACATCTAAGGGAACTATTCAAGTAAAATTCATCGCCTAACTCATAAACAAGGGTAAATGCTAAATTTTAATCTCATACACTAAAATGTTTTTTTTAATAATTTATTAAATTGAATAATTTTAATTTTAATTTTAGTCATTATAGCTATAGCTAGTAAATCACAACAACTTAGTATTCATTTGCCGAACACATAACTTAGCTTTTTAAAATTTGAAATTGAATTTTATTTCATATTACAATTGATTTTCTTTAATTAAAGAACAATTGCTAGCAATAATTTTAAATAATTTAAAAAGCTACACTAATCCAAAATTAAGTTTTTAATCTCACATAGTCTTCGCAGTGTTTTCACAACGGATTGAAATTAGCATTTCATAAACTCCCAAAACCCAACTCACAACTTCTTGTGATTTCCTCCTCTAACTAATAACAATAATATGGAAAAGCAGAAATCTTGAAAAAGATGAATAAGTTTAAAAAATATATCATCAAACAAGTTTATTATTTATTTATTTATTATTCTTTGAGTTATGAATGGAAGACTTTTTAAAGCTCGTCTAATAACGTTTTTGTTTTTTGTTTTTTGTTTCTATTTTTTTAAAAAACTGATATATTTGATAACCGTTTCGTTTTTTTTTTCTAAAATTTAAGAAATATTTTAAAAAATGAGGCTAAATTTAAGAAACTACCAAAAATAATTTTCTCTGTTTCGTCTCCGTTTTATTGAGTTTGTTCTACTTATTTGGCTGGTAGTAAGGCACGCTTTAGTGTTATCTATGGGCCATCCTTGAGTTTGATTCTTACGGAATACAGTTATATTTTAATATCTTTTTATTTTTATATTTCATTCTTTCGGCTATAGCCCTGTTACATTTCTTTCTTTCTTTTATATATATATTTTCCATTTATTAACTTTTTTTTTTATATTTATATGTTTAATTTAATTTTAAATTTTTAAGTTTTTAAATTTTAAATTTATATATTTTTTTGATTTTCAAAGTGCAAATTTTCAATATGTATATTTAAATATTTTTTGGATTTTGAATTTTAAATTTTGTAATATGCATGTGTATATATTATTTAAAATTTAAAATTATTAGTTTTAGTACATTTGAAACTGGTTAGAATTTTGTAATATATAAATTTTGTTTACTAAGACATTCAATTAATTTGACTTTAATATTTTATAACCGCGACATTTACATAACAACATAATTGAGTTGGATTTGAGTCAACATCATTTAAGACAAATGAATTGAATGAGAAATAATATTCCAAATTAAATTTTAGCAACATACCAATGATAGAAACAATTATATGATAGTTATTAATTTTGCATGGAGACTTATGTATTTGATAATGTAAATGTTTTATAATTAATTTTTATAATTTAATAAATGTTATATATATTTTTTATTTTACATAATTAAATCATATTTAAACTATAAAATAAAAGAAAATGTGAAGAAAAATTACAAGAAACAAGAAATGATCGCCGTAGGAGTTCGTGGTGGTGGTTGGAGAGTTGGCCATAAGTGGTAGTGGTCGAATGTGGTGATGGCTGACAGCAGTGGCCACTGGTGGTTATAGTTGGAGGTGGCCAGAGTTGGGTGGCGACGATGGTTGGAGGCGGTAGCCAAAATGATAGAAAAAGAAGAAGAAGAAGAAAGATGTTTCTAGTTCTTAAAAAATAAGAAATAGGAAACAATAAACAAGAAATAGGAAACAAAAACGCTATCAAACAAATTTAACTTTGAGAGCTTTTTATTAACTAATAACAATATAATTAGTTTTCATCTCAAATATTTATATTTCCTTACAATAAATATTTTTTAGAAAAGTGAAAAGACTTTGAAGTGATTTCTTTTTCACTTCTAAAAGAAATATCATATGATCTTGTGCTAATACTTTGAGCTCAAATGAGCGCCAAATTTAATGCAAAGATTAACTAGTAATTAAAGATTCCAAATAAGAAAGATTTAAAATAAAATATTTGAAAGATTAAAAATTAATTATATACTTGAAACTAAATATTTACTTATTTTAACATAATCATCACACTTCTCACTTGAAAAGAATATAAAATCAACAAAAGATACAAAGTAAAATCCAACAATATATATTACCTTTACCTAAGAGAAAAGAAGAAAAAAAAGAAAATAGAAAAGAACAAATAGAGGCAGGGCCTCTTGTTGAGGCTGCGATTCCTTTATATATATTAGATAGGACCATGGACTTAGGCTTAGATTCACTTTATGGACCAATAGATCAAAGCCCAAAATGACAAAGAGACAAAAATAAATAAATAATTGAAGTTTGAATAAATTTGGCTATTCGTCAATATTTAAAAATTCATGAATATATTGGATACGAATTTAAAAGGGTTTACGTCCATTTGTGACGATCATTGGTCTTCTTATTTTTTTATTTTTAAATAAAAAAGGTATAATTAAGTTTATAAATATTTTATTTTTATTATGAGTTTTTCTATGTTTTGTTATAACAAAATTACACTAATATTGTTACCATTATATATATTGATATTGTTACAGTATCAGAATTATAAATTTGTCACATATTTACTGTTACGTTACCATTACTGTTTTGATCCTAAACAATAACAATAATAGCAAATATGACAAGTTCATAATTTTAAGTAAACGTGATAAAAAAATAATTCAATTACATTTACGATTGAGGCTCATTATGATTTATTCAATAATGGAATTTCATTCGCCGATTGCACCAGTTTTCATTACAGATTGGTAAATGTGGCCGTAGTTCAACTGATTAATATATATAATCTCGATCAAAAATTAGAAATTCATATCTTTTACCTCATATGTCAACTCTCAAAGAGCATTTGAAGCAAGAAGTGAAATTATTTAGTCTAGAGAGGTTTTAGTCATGAGGCCTATAGCGCAAGGAGTCATCAAGCTATAGAATTAATGTTAAAATAAGTAATGTTTCCAAAAAAAAAAAAATACAAAATAAAAAAAATAATGTTAAAATAAGTTAGAGAGCCACAATAAATTTAAGAACTTTTTGGGCAAACAAATAAAGTTAATATCTCTATTGCACCCATCTAAAATTTCAATAATCCAAAGAAAAAGCTATGACATGAAAAAACAAAATAGAAACAAATAAGTTATATATATGAAGATGTAATGTCATCATTTAGTTAACGACATTTGTTGAAAGTAATATTCAAAAGGGTTATTTTCAAATATAGAAAAATGAGTCAAATTATTTACAAATATAAAAAAATTTCATTATCTATCAATGATAAATCGATAGATATTGTGATAGAAGTCTATCGTGATCTATTACTGATATACAATGAAAATTTTCTATATTTGTAAATAGTTTGATATTTTTTTTATTTATAATATTTTTTCTATTCAAAACATATATTTAAACATTTTAAATTTTATAGACCGTGTAATTAATTTTTACAGCTCACTTCCAAATATGTCTACGAGTAATCTTCATTTTTCAACTAATTTGCCTACATCATATTTTGAAGAATAATACAATTTCAAAATTTAAGAATTAAAATGAAATATTTAGAAAAAATAAAAACATATTTGTAATAACTTACTATATAAAATTCAAAGACATAATTAAAACTCAACATGTGCACCTCTAATTTTACAAGTCAAAACCAATTATCACACGTCACATTTTCATCTTCATTTAAAAAAAAAAAAAAAATTCACAAACACAATTGAAACTTACCCTAAGGTTGTTTCAGTAGTGCATTTTGTATAATTTAACTTTATAATATAACCTCAATTTTTTTTTTCTAATAAAGTTTAACCTCAGAGTTAAATCATTAGAAAAGAGCAGTAAAAAGTTTCAGGTTGTACATGTAAAAGAAACTAGAGGGAGGGCCTAATGAAGATTTTGAGAGGGGCCAGAAGCAAATTTGAATAGTAAAAACAGGAAAAAGAGAGGGAAAAAAAAAAAAAAAAAACCTTAGGATGAAGATGAACAGCAATGCTACAAAACTATATAACTTTTTTTTTTCTTGGTTAAAATTACAATTTTTATAATTTGGGAATAGTTTAACTTGTGTTTTTATACTTTCAAATACTCAATTTTAGCCAAATACTTTTAATAACTCTTAATTAATCTAGTCTATATTACTAATTTATTGTTGATTTTTTTTCAAAAGCTTTTTATTATCTATTAACATTTTCAATATAAATTTTGAAAATATATTCACATTATATTTTCTTACATGAACATTCTTTTTCCCAACGAGGTACTAGGCGTTGAGGGATTAGTAGTCGCATTTGGATATATGAAAATTCTTAATATTTATTATTTAATCAATTTTGATAAAATTAGAGCTCTTTTCAAATATAGTAAAAGGAACCAAAATATTTACAAATATAGCAAAATTTCATTGTCTATCTGCGATAGACTGTGTATTTTGCTATTAATTATAAATATTTTTAGCAATTTTGCCATTTAAGATAATTTTCCTAAAAATGAACTCCTAGTTAGGACTAAATTTAAGATTGATTGAAAATATAAGAATAAAAATTGGACATTTGACAATACATAAACCAAAACTTAGTATGAGTGTGTCTCCTGATGAGGACGCTACGAATGTGTTAACTTAGTTGAGATATCCGAGTGCGTCTATTGATACATCTCATACCTTTAGTACATTGTTAAAAAAAATAAAAAAATAAAATTGAATAAACTTCAAAATACACAAACCAAACTAATTCGTCATTTAACTTTTTGGTTAAATTGCAAATTTAGTCCCTATGGTTTAGAAACAAAAGAATTAAATCTTGGTCCCTATGGTTTAAAATTAGAATTTAGTTCCTATCGTTTCATAAAACGTAACCATTATAAATAGTCCTTAAAGTAGGGACAAAATTCTAACACTCTTCGAATCGTAAGGACTAAATTATGATTTTCTCCAAATCATATGGACCAAATTCTAACTTTTAAAGTTGTAGAGACTAAATTCTAACTTATTCCATATTAAAAAAAGTTCTAACTTTTTTCAAACTATAGGAGACCAAATTCGTAATTTAGCCTAACTTTTTTTTAGAAACAAAAAACTTTCACCATTCTTCTTTCTTTCTTCTTCCTCTTCTCATTTGTACTCTCCCACCTAAACCCTAACCCTACTCCATGGCTTCTGAAACTCTTTTCCTCTCTAGAAAAACTATGATTTATTTATTTGACTTAGAGAGAGATATATATAATAAAGATATCTAAGAAAGGGAAGATTTTTCTGTGGGTATTATATTGTATATATAGCTATATATACATATATGTCCTTTCTCTTACCTTTAGCCTAAGTTTCTTAAAAAAACAAATATATGCATATAGAGAAAAAAGTAAAGTCTTTTAGGTTCAATATTTTAATGATTTTTTTCCTTTTTTCTTTTTTTCTTTTTAATCAATAGATTTTGTACAAATTTGTGTCAGTGCCACTGTTTCTTTCATGCTCCCTTCTTAGTCCAATCCTCTTCCCTCTAAATTTAACCACAAAGATGAAAAAAAAAAAAAAAAATTGAAAAGTGAAGTTGATTGCCATTTCTCTCCCTCTCTTTGATTTCTTCTGTTGAAGGTGATGATGAACTTTAGTTTCTTCCATTTATTTTCTATTAACATATATTATAAATCTTTATTTTTTTAAAAAAAAATTTTAAATTTACATTGAAGAACATGCATGCAGGTTCAGTTTAATTTTGATTATGTTTGTTTTTAGTTTTAAATTTATAAATCTTTGAAACACTTTTTTTTCCCTCCTATTTTATGTTAAAAGGATTTGATGGGTACAGCTGCATTTCTCAAGTAAAAGCTTCAGCAATTAAACTTGTGTCTTCCACCACAAGGTAACAGTAGTATAGATTTTCTGATATGTGTTACAGACATTATTTGAGTGTTTCTTCCCTTTCCATACACATCCACTACTTTAATTTCCTGTTTCATATATATATATATATATATATATATATGCAGGTGTATGTGTTTGTGTGTATGTATATGACTATTAATAATTCATATAATATTTTCTATGTGTATATGTATGTATGCATGAGGATGAATGGATATGTAATATATTTTCCTTTCATTTTTGTATATTGAGGGTGTGCAAATAAGAAAAAGGGTTAAGGATTTTTTTTTTTTTTTTTTTTTTTTTTTTTTTTTTCTTTTTTTTTGGGGATAAAGAGGAAATGGAATGTTTTGGGCTTAACAAAAACCCATGAGCTGTTTGATTTTTTGAGTTTTGTCAAACGGTTAATAGAAACATATAATTATTGTCTAATAATTTTCTGATTAAAGAAATCATATTTGTTATTAAAAACTTAAAATGTAATTGACTGCACAATGTCATTGGAAGATTTTCTCTAATGTTCATATTGTTCTCAGCAACACACATCCCCAGACCAAAAAATTGGAAGTGCTTCCTTCTTTTCTTTCTTCTAACTACTTCTTTCCATTCATTTTCTTTTCTAGAAAATAAAAATTTAGAAGTAAATAAATTTTGAAATAAGATAGTATTTAAAATCAATTAATCTTATCAAGTGCTTGAAAAAAATTTCAAAGTAAACTATTCCTTTTCCATTAATCTTCTCTTTTTCATATCCAATCATATAAAACTTACCCCTATAAATCACCCACCATGAGCTGGCCTAGTGATAAATAAGAAATGTGACTTTTGATAAATGGCTAAGAAGTCATAAATTCAGCCTATAGTAATCACCTATCTAAACAAGAATTTCCTTGACACTCAAATATTGTAAGGCCAAGTAGATTGTTTCATGAGTTTAGTCGAAGTGCGCATAAGTTGATCCGATCGAGCATCCACGGATATAGAAAAGTTACAACTATAATTCATAATTAACATAGTTTTTTAGGAGTGTTAGTATAATTTCTTTATGATTAGAAATTAGTAGGCATAAATTAGTGTATATTGTTTTTAAGATTAAATAACATAGCCCAGCTCATTAATGGATTGAACATAAAATATGAATTTGAGATGACAATGTGTTGGAAAAGATGTCTAGATATATTAATGCTCTGTCTCTAAGTTTTATGTTATGTAGGCACCAATATTATATCTAAAGCTCTCCTATATAAATTAGGCCTGCAATTATATATATATTATATATATCTAAGAGAGAAAAGAAATTCAGTCAAAATTTTCTACTCTCTCTTTGTCACTTTAGAGTTGGTCTGAAGTAACATCTCTCTGATTCCTTCATTTTCTTCCCAAAAAAAAAGACAACTTTTTTTTTTTTTTTTTTTTTTT
>QLSR01000286.1:2303702-2423208 GCA_031780015.1 Citrullus colocynthis
CCCGCCCCCCCCCCCCCCCCCAAACAAAAGAGAGAGAAGAAGCAACAACATATGAACTGAAAGGCTAGAGAGAGAATGTGTGAGAGTTTTCCTATTTTGACCATGGTGTATAATGATGTGTTCTTGAGATTTTGCAAAAAAAGCAACCAGCTAGAGTTAGATCACAAGTCTTTCAAAGTGTTTTGTTTCCCTACCAAACTTTTATGTCGTGAGTTTGTGTTTCATTTTTATTTAGTCAATGTTTCGAATGCTGAATTAGTTATTATAGTCGGTAAACTATAATAATCTCTGTTTGAGTTGTAGATTATTTTAGTTTGAGTTATAATAATATATATTAAACTAATTGAGATGTCTCAGTGCACCCTAGTCTCACTATCGTTTAGTTTTTTGTTAAGAAAAATAGTTCGTATTTGGGATGTAAACTATTTTGGTATGGGTAAGAAATAGTAGACATGCTAACAAAGAAAGAGAGCGAAGATAGGTAGGAAATAGTAAATACTCTAACAAAACGATTTCAAATAGTATTACTGTAAATAATTGTAGATTATAAATAGTTTTAAGGGATATTCAGGTATATAAAAGTAATTACACTATCACTTGGAAAAATAGCAAAATGCGAGATCATGGGAGTCAAATTTTTGGAAATCCTAAAATGCCCTCACCGTTCCTTTTAATTGTAGTGTAATTAATCCATCTTTATTAATGAGACTGTAATTAATTGTTCAAATATATATCCCGACAAACTTTCAACGTCAACTAAAAGCATCTTTTCAAGCGGATAATTTTTCATAAATCTTGAGATTTAATAGTTTTGAATTTTCAAATCTTGTACATCAACTAATTTTCAAAAGTTATTTTGAAATTTAAAATATCATATTATATTAGTTATTCTAACTAAGATTTGTTATTGATATTATATTTTATTTAATTTTAACTAAGATTAACAAGTTTTAAATTATTTTTAATACTATATTATTATTTTTTTTGTTTCAAACATAAAAATATTAGTATAAAACACGTAGCCCTAACTTTAATGTTATATTTATTATTCTTGTTCAACGACTAGGAGTTTTGTTCAACAGTGAGTGGGATAAAAATAACCACTATCATGACTTTGGAACTATTGAAGTTTTCATTGTTTCAAACACATCTTGTAACCATTTGGTTGATCTAATCCAATCTAAGGTCTTCCCAATGTCTGAAGGTCATGTAAAATTCCATCCTCCGAACTAAAACATTCTCTTAATTGTAGGTCAGGTAATAATTCAATACCTAGTTGAGTTTGGGTTTTTATTTGTTTCGGCACTTTTACCTCATATTTTTCATTGTGAACATTTATGGATGGTTTTATTTGTTTCAAGTACTTATAAACTTTGTTTTTTTATTTTTTAAAATTATTATTACATGTTAATTTTTCCATCCATCATTACTATACTTTATATTTTGTTCCTCATACATTTACAATTTTAGTTGCATTGTAATTATCAATATTTAACGTTTTCACATCCCTTGTTACATCATAATCATATATAATTGTGTGCAAAAAATTGCTTTTTAAAGTTTGTTCTGTCATGCTCTTGGCGTTTCTATCTTATTGAATGTGACATCCCAAATTTTCAAGTAATTTGTTTTTTTAAAAAATTTTATTTTCTTGAATTATTTGGTTAGTTGTTTGAATTTTGGAGCTTTAATTGGATTATGTTGAGAAAATAATTCAATTTAAAGTAATCGTGATAAAAAGATTTGGATTTGATTCAATTAGTGGAAAATTGGATTTATTTGGGAGAGATTTAAAAGTTGGATTTAAAATTAGAAATTGGGTGAGATTTAAGAACTTGATTAATTTAAGAAAATATGAGGATAAGTTAGAATTGAATTTAAGTTGGGGAATTGATTTGTTAGAAGATATTTTGGTTAAATAAATTATTAAGTGGTAGTTGGAAAAAATTTGATTTGATGGGTTGAGGAATATTATATTAAATAAGTTATGTTTTGTTTTGGGAAAAGGAAAAGGAAAAGGCAAAGGAAAATGGAAATTTAAATATGTATATTTAGGGTTTTGGAAAAGGAAAAGGAAAGAGAATTTAAAGAAGTATATATATATATATATATATATATATATACTTAAGCCAATCTTGGATGTCAATGGGTTTGCAAGTTGTTGCCCAGCTGCTCTCTCTGGCATTATCCCTTTTCATGAGTATTTCAAGACTTGGTTAGGTCAGGACTGTTTGGGTAAGTATTGTTGATTTTCTCGTAATTTCGTGAATTGGTTTTAATTGTTGTTACTCATTGAGGTTGGATTTTAGATTCAGGCTTCCATGGATTTTGGAATCAGAAACAAGCTGTCCAAGCGGGTTTAAGGGTCCATTTTGGTTGGACTCATTGTTTGAAGTATGGAAGAAGATTGTGGCTTAGTTGCACTTTGGGGTTTTAACTCAAGCATTTTGTGAGAATTGGCTGCTTGGTTAGCTATTTGCACCTAGTCTCCATGTAAGTGGTCTTACTACCTGAACCGCCTTCCCGCCATATGTTTAGTTGCCATGATGAGTAAAATTTCTAAGCCCCATGTGAGATAGCATGCTTGTATGAAATTCCCATGTTTAAAGGATGTATGTGAAATCGTCATATGTTTAGTTGCCATGATGAGTAAAATTTCTAAACCCCATGTGAGATAGCATGCTTGTATGAAATTCCCATGTTTTAAAGGATGTATGTGAAATGCATATGCTTGTATTATGAGATGTTTGTAAACAGCGCTGTTAATGTATGAATTCATGGAAGGAAAGAAGTGAGAATTGAATTTGGTCATGTGTGCTGGGTAGTGGTAACTCCCCTACGTCAGTTGGATGTTCACTAGAGGTTGTGTTCCTTCGAGTCACCAGAGGTTGTGGTCTTTCGGGGTCACTAGAGGTTGTGTTCCTTCGGGTTCACCAGAGGTTGTGTTCCTTCGGGTTCACCAGAGGTCGTGTTCCTTCGGGTTCACCAGAGGTTTGTATTCCTTCGGGATCACCAGAGGTAAGAGTTCCTTCGGGGCTCCAGAGGTTGTGGACATCCAAAACCAACTGTAGGGCGAGTATAACCAGTTCCCTATGAAAGTATGTTAGATATGCCTGCCTTATGATTAATGCACTTAAAGGACTTGGGTGCCTAGCCCGGCTCCGGTAGTGGGGTCACTTACTGAGTAATATAATTGCTCATTCTTTCATCTTATTTTTTTTTCAGGTAAGGGAAAGAACGTGTTGGCGAATGACAAGAGGAATCCTTGATGGCTTCACGGGACCCGCAGTAGCTTCCGCTTAGTACTGCATGTTTTAATGAGTTTTGTTAAATTGTCAAATTTTGTTTTGAAGTTTGTCTTTTATTTTGCATGAGGATTCCTGTTCATGAAATTTTATTGATTTTTCTTATAGAGGTACCCCGAACCAAAATTCTCTTTTATATGTTATGCATTGTTTTCTTGAGTTTTAAATAAATAGAAATTTCCATGAAAAGCATTGTTTCTTTCTTACTAACCGTACAGTGTCTTTCTTGAAAATTTGCATGCATTGAGTAATGGTCCGTTTAGAATGTATTAGTCGGGTCGTTACATTGAAATATTAAATAATGATGTTTTTTGTTTTCTATCATGGAACTTATGAATAGAGTTTTTCTTTCTCAATGTTTCATGTTTTTGCTCATTCATTCAATCTTGATGTGCATTTGTCGATTGTATTTGTACATAATTTTAAAACGTTGTATAATGTTATAAAGTATTGGCCAGCATTTTAAATTCTAATGATACAAGGTTCTTTGTTGAATCAGATTATTTAATTAAATTATCATTTTTTACTAACGGTTATTCATCCCATTCAAATTAACTTTTTTATCACTATATGAAAATAATTAGATATGTAAATAAAATTACACACTTCAATTCGCTCTGATAGGATAATTAAAAGGAAACAAAATAAAAAAAACCATAAAATGAATTAACTGTAATTAAAATGTCATTTAAAACATAAATAAAAAAGTTGATCAAAACAAAAAACATAAATCCAAAAGTTCCAATTCTAGAACGTTAATCCAAAATAGTATATTCATAAGTGATCATATTCTTTTATGCCTAACTCAAGTGAAGGTCAAAAGAAGGACCATTCTCATCAACATATTTTGTAGATTTTTTTGGCATTTTTCCCTTTACTTTATCAATCCATATACAAATCATTAGTGTATTTGTAGCATCCTTCAATGGGGCTGATTTTGCAGCTCTACGTCGATCCATTTCCTCTCTTTCCTTCTCTAATTCTTCTATAGTTGTCCAAAACTATTAATAATTAATAATTAATTTAGTCAGTATAATATTGTTATTTATTTCTAGAGTATTACGGGTATACAATTACAGTTGAATTATACAACTTACATGTCGAAGGATGATTTGCCTTGACTTCAAGGTTGGGTCAATCATATTCGGTTTTTAATCCCTAAAAATTAGATAAGTATCTTTATATATATATATATATATATATTTAAAAGTATTCAAAGATTTTATATTTTGAATATTTAAAATATCTAAGTTAAATATTTTCCCTCATCAACAATTTTTTTATAAAATTCATCCGTTAATTTATACAATATTCTTGCAATTTTGTAGATTTTAGGAGTTGAGATTTGTCATTGGAACCCTAATGCAAGTGTTTCTAGGGTTCGAAGGTTGTATATTGGAGATTTCCAACGATCAGTGCACCTATAATCAATGATTTTATTCTCAAATTGTGATGTTTCCATCCGAATCTTTTAAATATCGACCAATTTTCTTCTTGTCTGAGATTTTTGTGGAAAGAGGCCGCCATGGAGTAGCTTGAAGATGGAAGAATGGGCAAGCGATTTCCTTCTTGTTGAGATTTTGGTGGAAATAGTCCATTACGAAGTACCTTGAAAATGGAGTAATGGGGAAGGTTGTTTTGTGTTAAGATTTTCTTGGGTAGTAAGATAGATTTTGCCTACACATTTAAAATGATGAGATTGATCAACGTGATAAGAAGGCTAGGGTTTTGGGAAGATAAATCGACAGGTGAGTTTTAAAAATTCAAAATGTTTGACACGCTTTCTAGCACATATTAAAGGTAGGTAATTTTAGGGTGGGTATAATTGAAGTGTATCTAAGATTCTTTCTTAATAAGGGTTGTATCATCACACTTGCATGTGTTAGGGAAACTTTGGACTTTATCATTTTTTTATTTATCATTTTTTTAAATTCTGTTTTGCCGTTTTTACAAAGGAAAAGTAGGTTTGCTATTTGTCCAAATAGAAAATTAAGATATGCTATTTTTCTTGTTAGCCAAATTTTAATACCAGTATTGTATTTGGAGTCGTGGTATTAGGGTTATGAGTTTTGGGAAATTTCTTTTTCTAATTTTTCCACACTAATCTTTCTCTTTACTAGGGTTATGAGTTTTGGGAAATTTTATCATATAGCTTTTTTGGTTGTTAAAACTTTATTGTAAGAAGCTAGGGCCTTTTCTTTTGGTTTCATCTTCCTGTTAATTAGCTTAATGGCCAATTAGATATTGCTTTCATTTCATTATCAAAAAGAGAAAAAGAAATTACAATAATTTCATTTCATTAAATTATCTCTCTCTCTCTAAAACTCCTTGGATTTGCATAGCTTACAACATATATACATACAAATAAATAAATAAATAAATATTATATATATATATATATATATATGTAAAAAGTTAAAATATTTATGGAGTTGAAAATTATAATCTCATGTTTAGATAATAAATTGGTTCATTTTACTAAGACCACACAACTAACACATATATTTTTGTCGGTAGAAATAAAGTCATGCATAAAAAATGAGTAGGCAGAAATTATATATGCCGACAATTTTTGTTGCATCGACAAAAAAAGATTCCACCTACAAAAATTCTTGTACTATAGTATGTGTATAGAGTTCTTTTTGTTCCTATCAACACATTGATAATGAAAATTTTAGATTTTATTAAACAAAAATTTTTATTTTATTAAATATTTATTAACTACTTTTTGGTATTTTACCTTTTAAAATTGTTTTTATATGGTCAAAGTCATGGAACCACAAAATTTATGGTTCGAGTCTCCTTACTGCCAATTTTACTAAAAAAGAAAGTATAGTCATGAAGCATATATCATCTACCAAAGTATTAGAGAGGTTTAAACCTAAAAAGAATACCTTGAAATCAAAGCAAATTTTGAAGTTATTCTAAAATTAATTAGAATATTAAAAAAATTATTATGAATAGAAAAAATATCAAACTATTTACAAATATAGAAAAATTTTACTATTTATCAATGATAGACTGCGATAGACTTCTATCGTTAAGTGAGCAATAGAAGTCTAGCGATAGAAGTCTATCGTGATCTATCACTGATAGATAATACAATTTGTATATATTTATAAATAGTTTGACTCGTTTTGTTATATTTAAAAACAATCCTATTAAAAAAAACTATTTAAATAATTGTAAAAATTAAAGAAAGCTTGTAAAGCATGGTTTCAACCCATAGGAAAGCAAGAATAAAAATGATCAAATAAACCATTAGAATTAAAATTTGATCTTCCCATGTTTTTTTCCCTTTTCTTTCAACCATTCATATTTTGTCTTTATGTTATTTCGTACTTTTGTGTACCTCTATTATCCCTCCCCCTGCCCTTCATGATTTTTATTTTGCTTTCATTTAGTTTTACATTCTCCTTTTTGTCTTTAGATCTTTCGACAATTCTTATTTTGTCCTCAAAACTTTTTTTTTAATCTTTATTAATAAGAAATTAACAAGTCAAAATTTAAAACTATTTACAAACATCATTTAACAAATACAAATTTCTTCACATAGTAACTACATACTAATATTTACATATAAATTATAGGTTACTAAATAGTTTATTATTAATTTATTTTCTAATTTTAAACTTCATGTCTAACATTTACAAAAATTATATTTATTCAATCATTTATATTTTCTTCTATGAAATTATGTTTCAAACAGTTTTAACTACATCAAACACGTTTTGTATTCCATATAAATTAACTAAATAAAACATACATATAATGATACAGTCTCAGTTACCTAATCTATTCCATTACTTTTAAATTTTACATTAGATATTATTTTATTTAAGTTTAACTTAAAGTATATTTATTTTAAATTGTACATTTTAAAAATTGTGAACCACGTGCAATGCACGGGTCCTCAAATAGTAATATAAAAGAGGTAGTAAATAAAATAAAGGAACTACATCACATTGATATTCAACTAGATCGAAGAAAACCCATTTCAAAATTTGTCAAAATTATGTTCTCTTTTTTAGAAGCAAAATTATATTCCTTTCAACCATAACTTTAAGATGACCCCAACTGAAGAAAAAAAAAATAAAAATGATGATATTGGTAGGTTCACCGAATCACTTAAAAATATGATTAGACTTTTGAAAGTTTTTATAAAGGGAATTTGTTATACAACTCGATGGATAAGTTATTATTAAATTAAACATAACTTGGTTCCTGAATTTTAGTAAAACTAACAATTTGGTCCTTAAACTTTTAAAAGTAACGATTTAGTCCTTAAACTTATTAATTGGTACCAATTTGTTCACTCTGTTAAAATTTTTGTTAGTCTGCAAACAGAATTATGAGATGACGTATTTTGTCATCCTACTAAAAAATAAAAGCCATTACGTATGAGATGACGCCTTCCTCCTTTTCCTTCTTGGGCTTCTCTCTTTTTTTTTTTTATTTTCTTCTTCTTCTTCTCTGACTTCTTCTCTAGCTTCTTCTTCTTCTCTATCACGAAAGGTCAGAACTCCGACGCAACCAACTCCGATGAGGGAGAGTGAGAGCGAGAGCAAGAGTGTGAGAGAAAACGAGAGAGATAAAGTGATTGTGAGTGAGGGAAAAGAGCGAGAGCACACATGCTATTTTATCATAAACATCATCTGTTTTGTATTACATCAATGTTTCACATACAATGTATAAATTAGATGGCAATTTGCTTGACTAACTGCACGAGCACAGAACTTAGACTGCCAATTTGCTAAAATGGCATGTTTGTTCTTGCTTTTGTTTTTGCTCTTGCTTCCTTTCCTCACTCACAATCACTCTATCTCTCTCTCACACTCTCGCTCTCGCTTTGTCTCGCTCGCTCTCGCTCTCGCTCAACAGAGTTGGTTGCGTCGGAGTTTTGACTCTTCATCTCGAAGAAGAAGAAGAAGAAGAAGAAGAAGCTAGAGAAGAAGTCAGAGAAGAAGAAAATGTAGGAGAAGAAGAAGAAAAGAAAAAAAAAAGAGAGAGAGAGAGGAGTCGAAGACGTAAAAGGAAGAAGATGTCATCTCATACTTTCTCTAATACATCATGACTTTTATTTTTTCTAGGTAGGATAACAAAAGGCGTCATCTCATAATTCCGTTTGCAAACTAACAGAATTTTTACATAGGGACCAAATTGGTACCAATTAATAAGTTCAAGGATTAAATTGTTACTTTGAAAGTTCATGGACCAAGTCGTTACTTTTACTAAAGTTAAGGGAACAATAGTGACTTTTAACCTTATTCTTATTAGTTTTTTTTTAATGCTCATATTTTGGTCAAATTAATATTGATTTTGTTCAACCAAAGTGAAAGATTTAAACCTTTCACTTTTGATGGAAAACATATATTTTAACTGTTTAAGTTATGTTTCTAGCTAGTTAGTTTTTAATTTGATCAGTTAAATTAGGGAAAGCTACCATTTTAGTCGAGTTTTGAACAATATGTGTCGCTGATCTCTGAGTTTTCAAAACATACATTTTTAGTCTTAGAGATTTTTAAGATAGATATATTTGGTCTCTAAGTTTTCAAAATGTAAATTTTTAATCCCTAATTTCTTAAGAATAGGTTTAAAAGGTCATTAAGTAATTTTTTAATTATTATTTTATATAACATGACATTTTGAATTACAAAAAGTAAGTTTAAAAAATAATTCTAAGAGCTGTTTTCATATATAGCAAAATGAGTCAAAATAGTTATAAATATAGAAAAATTTTATTGTCTATAGTGTTCTATCGCTCAGTGATAGAAGTCTATCGTAGACAATGAATTTTGTCTATGTTTGTAAATAGTTTGATATTTTTTTTTCATTTAAAATAATTTCATCTACTTTTAAAGACAAGAGATAATTTTTTTACAATTATTTTTCCAATTTAAAATAATTAAAAAACAGTTATATAGAAACCTTTTAAACATATTTTTTTTAAAAAAAATTAAGGAATTAAAATGGCATATTTTGAAAATTTAGGAACCAAATGGACCTATTCTACAAAATTTGGAGATTAAAAATGTATATTTTGAAAATTCAAAAATTAAAATACTATTTTTTTCATTAAAAAGAATGTGACATCCCAAATTTTCAAGTAATTTGTTTTTTTAAAAAAATTATTTTCTTGAATTATTTAGTTAGTTGTTTGAATTTTTGAAGCTTTAATTGGATTATGTTGAGAAAATAATTCAATTTAAAGTAATCGTGATAAAAAGATTTGGATTTGATTCAATTAGTGGAAAATTGAATTTATTTGGGAGAGATTTAAAAGTTGGATTTAAATTAGAAATTGGGTGAGATTTAAGAACTTGATTAATTTAAGAAAATATGAGGATAAGTTAGAATTGAATTTAAGTTGGGGAATTGATTTGTTAGAAGATATTTTGGTTAAATAAATTATTAAGTGGTGGTTGGAAAAGATTTGATTTGATGGGTTGAGGAATATTATATTAAATAAGTTGTGTTTTGTTTTAGGAAAAGGCAAAGGAAAATGGAAATTTAAATATATATATTTAAGGTTCTGGAAAAGGAAAAGGAAAGAGAATTTACAGAAGTATATATATATATATATACTTAAGCCAATCTTGGATGTCAATGGGTTTGCAAGTTGTTGCCCAGCTGCTCTCTCTGGCATTATCCCTTTTCATGAGTTACGCTAGGATTTCAAGACTTGGTTAGGTCAGGACTGTTTGGGTAAGTATTGTTGATTTTTCTCGTAATTTCGTGAATTGATTTTAATTGTTGTTACTCATTGAGGTTGGATTTTAGATTCAGGCTTCCATGGATTTTGGAATCAGAAACAAGCTGTCCAAGCGGGTTTAAGGGTCCATTTTGGTTGGACTCATAGTTTGAAGTATGGAAGAAGATTGTGGCTTAGTTGCACTTTGGGGCTTTAACTCAAGCATTTTGTGAGAATTGGCTGCTTGGTTAGCAATTTGCACCTAGTCTTAAGGTAAGTGGTCTTACTACCTGAACCGCCTTCCCGCCATATGTTTAGTTGCCATGATGAGTAAAATTTCTAAGCCGCATGTGAGATAGCATGCTTGTATGAAATTCTCATGTTTAAAGGATGTATGTGAAATCGCCATATGTTTAGTTGCCATGATGAGTAAAATTTCTAAGCCCCATGTGAGATAATATGCTTGTATGAAATTCCCATGTTTTAAAGGATGTATGTGAAATGCATATGCTTGTATTATGAGATGTTTGTAAACAGCGCTGTTAATGTATGAATTCATGGAAGGAAAGGAGTGAGAATTTAATTGGTCATGTGTGCTGGGTAGTGGTAACTCCCCTACGTCGGTTGGATGTTCACCAGAGGTTGTGGTCCTTCGGAGTAACTAGAGGTTGTGTTCCTTCGGGTTCACCAGAGGTTGTGGTCCTTCGGGGTCACCAGAGGTTGTGTTCCTTCGGGGTCACCAGAGGTTGTGGTCCTTCGAGGTCACCAGAGGTTGTGTTCCTTCGGGTTCACCAGAGGTTGTGGTCCTTCGGGGTCACTAGAGGTTGTGTTCCTTCGGGTTCACCAGAGGTTGTGGTCCTTCGGGGTCACCAGAGGATGTGTTCCTTCGGGTTCACTAGAGGTTGTGGTCCCTCGGGATCACCAGAGGTTTGTGATCCTTTGGGATCACTAGAGGTAAGAGTTCCTTCGGGGCTCCAGAGGTTTGTGAACATCCAAAACCAACTGTAGGGAGAGTATAACCAGTTCCCTATAAAAGTATGTTAGATATGCCTGTCTTATGACTAATGCACTTAAAGGCAGACTTGGGTGCCAGTATAATCAGTTCCCTATAAAAGTATGTTAGATATACCTGTCTAATAACTAATGCACTTAAAGGACTTGGGTGCCAGTATAACCAGTTCCCTATAAAAGTATGTTATATATGTCTGTCGTATGACTAATGCACCTAAAGGACTTGGGTGCCTAGCCCGGCTCCGGTAGTGGGGTCACTTACTGAGTAATATAATTGCTCACCCTTTCATCTTATTTTTTTCAGGTAAGGGAAAGAACATGCTGGCGAATGACAAGAGGAATCCTTGATGGCTTCACGGGACCCGCAGTAGCTTCCGCTAGTACTGCATGTTTTTAATGAGTTTTGGTTAAATGGTCAAATTTTGTTCTGAAACTTGTCTTTTAGTTTGTATGTGGATTCCGATTCACGAAAATTTATTGATTTTTATTAGGGGTACCCCGAACCAAGATTCTTTTTTTTTTTTTTTATATATGTTTATGCATTGTTTTTCTTGAGTTTTAACATTGTTTCTTTCTTACTATTTAGCATAGTGTCTTTTTGAAATATGCACGCATTGAGTAATGGTCCGATTAGATTGTATTAGTCGGGTCGTTACAAAGAAAATACAAAATAGAATTCAGAACAGTTTATTTATTTATTTTTTATTAAAATTTAAAATCATTAATAGGGATCACTATGTCCAACCAATTTTATTACAATTGGTTAAAGTTTTAATTTTCTTGAAGAATTGATCCATCCATTTTTTTTTCTTCTTTTTCTTTTTTTTTTTTAATAAATATTGATCTTATGCATATCAAAAATCAAAATAATAAGCATTACAAATGAATATTGAACTTTTTTTTTCAAATATAGAAAAATAAACTAAAATATTTACAAATATATAAAATTTTTACTGTCTATCTGTAATAGACTAATATCTATATCATGATAAACACATATAGTAGACTATGATATATTGCTATTATTTATAAATATTTTCAACAATTTTGTTATTTAAAATAAATTTTTATAAATATTTAATATGTGTTACAAAATATTTCTTAATTGATCGACATAATAATTAATTGGTAAGACCTTAGGACACTTTTAATGAAACTTTACTGGAAATATGAAACAAGTTAAAGACAAAATTATTGCCAATGCTGCAGGGTATTTCCTTAAAACTTTTAAAAATTGAAATTTGGTACCTTATATTCATTGGGGGGTGGAAAATATCTATACTCTGCAAAATGGTAGGACATATTAATTATGAGGTATTTTTTTTGGCCTTCATACCTATTTTATTCCAATTTTGGTACTTTCAAATGTTTTAGTTAAATCAATTTTAGCTTTTATAGTTAAATATTCATATTGCTTTTAATTGAAATTTTGGTGGTATATCATGTGCACATGTTTTTCAAACCATATATACATTGAATCTAGCATCAAATATGGAAAAAAAAAAAAATTGGGATCTTAAGATGGCAATTAAATGTCATGTAGAAATTTAACAAATAAAATTAAAATTTAACGAATATCCACCCTGTGTTAGGGAAATGAAAGTGTAAAAATTAAAATAAAATAGAATAATATAAAATTTAAAGTGATCAAATAAAAATACAAAACGTTTGATAACATTTCTTTTTGTTGTTTCTTGTTTCTTTTTTTTTTTTTTTTGAGAATAAGAAATAAGACTATGCTTGATAACTATTCATATTTTCTGCTTCTTGAAAAAAAGAAAAAGAAACATAAATTTGTTTGATAACTATTTTTTTTTACCTTGTTTTTTTCTTTCTTCTTCTTCTAATAGAAGCAAGTCTCAATGACAACTAAATATAATAACAAAATTGTATCATTTTCTTCATATCTTGCTCAAATTTGAACGACACTATCATCTCTACTCAAGCCATTTGTCTTAACTTAAGTCGAGTCAAATTCAACTTAATTATATAGTTATGTAAATGTTGTGGTTGTAAAATATTAAAGTTAAGCTAATTTAATGTCTTAGTTAGCAAAATTTATATATATCGTAAAATTCTACTTGGTTTCAGATATACTAAAAATATTAGAATTAGCATAATATATGAACATACATATTGCAAAATTTAATACTCAAAAGTTGGAATATAAAAAAAAATTAATGTACAAATTGAAAATTAAAATAATATATAAATTTAAATATTCGAGAATTTGAAAATAAAAAAATAAAATAAAATATAAATATAACATGATTATTTTTATAAATAGCAAAATTAATAAAGAAAATAAATAAAATTTAAAAATGGAAACAAATACTAAAGGAAAAAAGTGCCCACCTGGAAAGTTGAAATTTGAAATGTAAAAAAATTAATATACATATTGAAAATTAAAATAGTATACAAATCTAAATATGGTAGAATTTTAAATTTTAAAAATAAAAAAATAAAAATAAAAATTGAAAATGTCAAAAAAAAAAAAAGCTTCAGGTTGAAATTGAACTCTAGTTGGTCAAAGGAAATTACTTATTACTATAGGTGTAGTACCAATACACCAAAAACTAACGATAATTACTTTATGGGAACGATAAAATAGAAATAGAAACAAAAACTTTATTGTTTCTCAATTTGACCAATTTTCTAGAAATATTTCTTAAAATTTAGAAACAAAAAATGGAGACAATTATCAAACAAATCTATTTTTTAAAAAATGAGAATTATAGAAATAAGAAAGCAGAAACAGAGACGTTACTAAACAAGTCCTAAACTTTCAATTTCACAAGTACCTAAAGCAACAAAAATCTAAGATAAAAAGCTATTAAATTCTTGTTTTAACAATGTCTCACTGTCATTTCTCTTTGGGTAAGAACATTTTGAAAGATTACATTTGGGCTTGTTTTCCTATTATTTTTTTGGTATGTTTTTCACCTTTTTCTTAAAAACACATTTCTAAATAAAATTTAAAAAACAAAATCGAGTTTTAATAAACTAGTTTTTTTTTAGGTTTTAATTTTTGAAATGATCATGTTTAACTAAAATAGATAATAATAAGAAAGAAAATTATATGTAGAAACAGTGATGGTAAACTTTGCATAAAAAATGGTTCAACTCTATTGTGAAAATTGAGATCAAAATTCTAACTTCAAAAGAGAGAATTCATGACAATTACCACAAAGCTAGACTCACTTTTGACATCACGAAATATATAAAATGTGAGAAACCGAAACTTTAGCCTTTTCGAAGTTATAGTATAAATTCTAATGTTACTAATTGAGCTATATTCATTTTGGTGAAATAATTTATATCCATAAAACGACCTATTACAAAATTACTCCAAGTGTACTCAAGCTTCTTTTCAAAACTTTAAAGTAACAATATCTACGACATAAATAAAAAAAAAAATTAAAATACAGGGGTTGAAAAAAAGTCAATCGTACAAGTCGGTACCTCTTCAAGCCCTATTTTAATATATATTTTCGTTCAATTATAAATGAAAAAATATCAAACTATTTATAAATATATAAAAACAAATCTAGCAATAGACCACGATAGATCACAATAGACTTCTATCACTGAGCGATAGATGTCTATCGCGATCTATCGTCTAGGGATAAAAGTCTATCGCGGTTTATCTCTGAAAATTTTTATATTTGATAATTTTTTGCTAATTCAAAAATAATTTAATCAGTTAAGTTTATTATACAATAAGATAGACACATGATCCACTAAAAGATAAGATATTAGGATCATTTCATTCGAATCTCCACCTGCTGTTGGAAAGAAAATTGTTCTAATTTATACTAACTGAGCATTAATTAATGACCGTTATAGATATTAAGGAGGTTAAGTTATGAGTTTGGTTACTAAGCCCTGTTTTTTGTTATTGAAAATTTATTTTTTCTCAATTTTTTATAATTGTTTGTATAAAAAATTAAATTGTTAGCTAAATTTCAATAATAAAAATAAATTTTTAAAAAATTATTTTTTTTAGTTTTCAAATTTTGATTTGATTTCTTAAAACATTGGTAAAAAATAGAAACAAAGCAAAAATTTTAGAGGTCGGAAAGAGTGTTAATAAGTTTAATTTAAAAAAAAAAAAAAAAAAAAAAAAACCAATATAGTTATCAAATGGGGACTAAACTCTTAAAGTTATATTTAATAATTTTTTGAATTTTAAAGAGTATCTAATCAATCTTTAAACTTTAAATATAGCATATAATAGACTTTTAAACTTTTGATTTTGTATCTAACATGAGCATAGTTTTAATAGCCAAAACATTACTTCTTATTTTTAATTAGTTTGTAGGTTCAAATTCCACCCCTTGGTGTACTAAAAAAAGCAAAAATATAGTAATTCAATATAAAATTAAGGTTTGTTTGATAGCCATTTGATTTTTTATTTTTTATTTTTAGTTTTTGAAAATTAAGCTTATAAACATTCATTCCACCTCTACATTTATTGCTTTATTATCTATTTTTACTAAAGTTTTAAAAAAACCAAGTCAAAATTTGAAAACTAAAAGAAGTAGTTTTTGAAATTTGAAATTTGAAATTTGACACTTATACTTAAGAACAATGTAACTTGTTATAAGAAAATGAGAGGCAATAAGTTTAATTTTCAAAAGCAAAAAGCAAAAAACGAAATGGTTAAGTTTAAAGATTAATAAGATACACCGCTGAACGTTTTTTTTAATATCCATGAGTGTCTGAGTCAGCTTACGTGCATCTCGGTTAATCTCAAGAGACAACTCGTTTGACCCTACAACATTTGGGTGTCAAAGAAACTCGTAAGATATTAAATCTTAGGTAGATGACTGTATATCTTGGATTATTAAACTCATGACCTCTTAGCCCTTTATCAAATACATGTCGTATTTACCACTAGACCAACTAATATTCAATGCTTGAACATCAATTTAAAACACTTTTCAAAATTCTCATAAATTTATATAGCTCTAAAAGTTTAAGAAAACAACGTAAGAAGTAAGACCATAATAATCATAGTAATCACCAAGCAACGTGTGCAGTATATATATGTTTTGTTATTGTGAAATTTGTATATATCATTGAATAATTAACATCATAATCAAGTTTTACAATAGTGAATAAGCAGACACTAAAAACCAATAAAAGAAAATACAATAAAAACAAATATTAATATAGAAAATACAAGAAAAGAAACCTAATTCCGAGAATTATAATAAACCATACTTTTTTTTGCTATTAATTATATTTATAATTACGTTTTGAAGTCAATTAGTATAAAGTAAACTAAAAAGGGAAAATTACTTTATAGAGTAGTTATGATTGTCGGAGTTTGATTCGAGAGTTTAAGAAAGAGAAAGCACATTCCTTGTCTAGTAGATGGATCTAGATGGTAGTGACCCACAGACATAGGGTGGATGGATAGGCGCTGCTTTCCTGCTCTCGCTACCATCGTAAAAATTGGAACCTCAAACTTAAGTGTTAAAATTAAAATTCCAAACTTATAATAACTATAGAAATTGGACCTCTAAATACTATAAATTGAACCCTCAAATTTATACAATTATTACAATTTTTACAATTTATCTAAGTTTGAAGGTTTAATTTTTATAATTAAAAATTTGAGAATATAATTGTAACTACAGCCATGCAATCAAACTTTAAAATGATTTTCTTGTAATTTGTCCTATTTTTTATTTCCAAAAGTTTCCAAATTTTATTGATTATTAAAAGTTGGCCTCCCTCGTCAATGTTTCATTTCATACTTTTTCCCCTTAATTCACTGCATATGGCTTCAATTTCCACCTCATCAACATTTTTTTTCCTTCCTCTCTCTCTCTCTCTCATCTTCTTTTCATGGGGGACGAAATTATTTGTATTTTAAGCAAAATATTAGAAGTGGCGTTGTCCTGCATCGAAAAGATTCAAGTAAGTCGTTGACTCTAATTGATAAAAGAAGTCTATGCCTTTAATTTCAAATTATCCTAGTCATATACACTTGGGATCAGTTAAATTTAGTTAATCTTTATTTGAACGTAGAAAAATGCATGAGAAGTATAAAATCTTTGAGAGTGTACTTTTATAATTGGAATCAGGAGAAAAAATTATTTTATGTGATTGTAATGATTTTTCACATAGTGGATTTTTTTAATACGTGATTTTTTCTATAGTTTGGAGTTTTTCCTCGTTAATTCTTGTTTTTTTTCAGTTTTATTGCCTTCTTTTAATTTTTCTATTGTTTTTCTACTTATTCCAATAGTAGAAGTGGGAGATTTTTCAGAAATGGAATGACAATTAGTAGGTAGTTGTTTAATATTAAGTTTAGATAAAAGCTTTTGGTATGTGTAAATTAGGCTTACCTTCACATAATTGCAACAAATTTTCACAACACAATAGCAACTTGTTGTAATTTATGTATGTCGTAGGTCTTGTTTGGTAATTATTAGGGTCCCGTTTGGTAACCAGTTCGTTTTTTATTTTTAGATTTTGAAAATTAAGTCTATTTTCTCCACATTTCTTACAATGACATGCATTTTCCTAAGTACAATGGTTGAATTCTTAGCCAAATTCCAAAAACAAAAACAAGTTCTTAAAAATTATCTTTTTTAGTTTTCAAAATTTTGCTTGGTTTTTTAAACCATTGATAAAAATTTGACAAAAAAATACGAAATTTGAAGGTGAAAATAGTGTCTACATGCCTAATTTTTAAAAACAAAAACTAAAAATAAAATGATTACCAAACGGGGCTAAATTTTTGGTTTTTAGTTTTTGAAAATTAAGACTATAAATACTCCATTCAGTTCTAAATTTCTTGCTTTCTTTTCTACTTTCTACCAATGTTTTCAAAACAAAAAAAGTAGTTTTTTTTTAAATCTCATTTTTGTTTTAGAAATGTACCTTTTTGGTCCTCAAGTTTATAAGAACATGTCCATTTTGTCCCTATGTTTTCAAAATATACCTTTTTTGTCCCTGCACTTTTTAAAATAGGATTAAAAAGTTCCTCAAATAATTTATTATTATTATTTAAAATAATTTTGCTTTTTTCATTACATTTCTTTATTTTTAGTTTTTCTTTATTAATTTTGTTGTTTAAAAAAAATAATTCTCCTATATTTATATTTTATTTTATTTTTGAATTTTAAAATTCTCTGGTATTTATATTTATATATTATTTTAATTTTCAATATGTATATTAACTTTTTATATTTCAAAGTTCAACTCCTAAAAGGGTACTTCTTTTTTAATCTTTGTTTTTATTTTTCTATTTCGTTTATTTTCTTCATTATTTTTGTTATTTACAAAAATAATTTTGCTATATTTATATTTTATTTTAATTTTGAATTTTAAAATTTTTCGATAGTTAAATTTATTTATTATTTTAATTTTCAATATGTATATTATTTTTTTTTTTATATTTCAACTTTTGAGTGCAATATGCATGTTTATATATTATTTTACTTCTAATATTTTTAAAATATTTGAAATCTAGTAGAATTTTGCACTATATAATTTTGATTGACTAAGACATTCATTTAACTTGACTTTAATATTTTACAATTACGACATTTATATAATTATATAATTAAGTTGGATTTGACTCTACATCATATAAGACAAAATAGCTTGAGTTAGAGATGACAGTGTCGATCAAATTTGGGCAAGATATGAACGATATGATACAACTTTGTTATTATATTTAATTGTTATTGAGACTTATTTTATTAGATAGTATAACTTTTGATAATATCTTTTTCGATGTTTAATGTATGACATATCTTCTATTTTTATATTATAATGTTAAAAAAGAAATAAAATAAAAAACAAGAAATAATTATGAAACAAATTTCTGGTTCTATTTTTTCTCAAAAAAATAGGAAACTTGAATAGTTATCAAACATAGTTTTGTTTCTTATTCTCAAAGAAGAAGAAATTGGAAATAGGAAACAGAGAACGAGAACGTTACAGACGATATTTTGTAAAGCTGACATACTAGACACAATAATTACAAAAATGATATAGAAAAAATGATGTTGAATGAAATGACGAGAAGGCCCAAAGAAAGTTGGGTTGGTCTTGAGAAGATGAAGGCATAGAGTAGGGAGACTCTTGGAAGTGAAAAAGGCTGCCGGGCTGACGAGGCAAAGGCGATAGGTCTGCTCCCTCTCAACTTCTATGGGCCTAATTGGACTACACTTCATTACATTCTTCAATTCCATCTTTCCAAAAATAAATATTTTTTGTTTAGTCCTTATTATTTTAACAGTTTTTAGTTTAGTCCCTAACATTTTAACATCGTTTCAATTTCGCTCAAATTGTTCTAAAAAAATTTTCTAGTCTCTTGAAAAATTGACTTAGTTTAAAGGGTTTCCATCGTGGTTCTATACAAAACCTATGTATTTCTTTTCATTTTTTTTAATTATATCCTAATATTATTAATTGATATACTTAACCAGATTGAAAGTATGCTTAGGACTATGTAAAAGACTTATGACAATGACAACAATGATTTATGAAGTTTGACTAAATTATAAAAATTAAATTGAAATTATACCGACAAAATAAAAGTTAAGTATAAACTATTTTAAAACTTGTACTATTAACATTGAAGTTAGAGGTTCAATTCTCTACTCACATATATTGTTAAGAAAAAAAACCTATTAGAACTTGATTGAAGCTTTTAAAATTACAAATTAGACCCAATTGTAATTTGCCTAGATCTTAGGACCAAATTTGTAGATTAATTTAAAATCTATTACTTTATTTTAGCTTATAGTCTTTAAAAGCAACAATTTAGTACTTAAACTTTCTAATTGGTAGCAATTTAGTCTATTTGTTAAAAATTATGTTAACTTGCTAACGAAATAATGAGATAGTACCACATGTCATCTTTTCTGTGAAAAATAAAATAGTCACGTATAGATAAATTAGAGAAAAGGAAAAAGGCAAGAATTAGTTAGAGAAAGAAAAGGGTAAATCCGTGCATATTTTAATTTTTCGATCTAGAGTTTTTTTCTTCCCATTCGTGCGTATTCTTCTTCTCTTTTATCCTATATTCTTTGAAAATCAAAGGAGAAATGTCATATTCTTTGTAACTATTCAAATTTTTTGAGGTTGGTTTGAATATCTCTTCATCTTTTATTGTGTTTTTGAAACTTTTAGAAGTGAGTTTTTATGAGTTTGAATTCATTCTAATCAAATCCAAGTTTCTTTAAAAAAAAAAAAAAAAAAAAAANAGAAATGTCATATTCTTTGTAACTATTCAAATTTTTTGAGGTTGGTTTGAATATCTCTTCATCTTTTATTGTGTTTTTGAAACTTTTAGAAGTGAGTTTTTATGAGTTTGAATTCATTCTAATCAAATCCAAGTTTTTTTAAAAAAAAAAAAAAAAAAAAGAGTTTTTTTTTTAAGAAGTTTTTTTATTGCATTCTATTCGCTAGTGTACCCATTAATAAATTCATCAAAAAATTATGACTGAAAATATGATTATTGTAGGATCGTTTAAGATAGTTTTATTTCCAATTAAATATGCTTTTTTTTATTATTTTTATTTTTTTAAAAAAATTTCCAATGCCGATATTATTTTCTTTCCTTTTCTCACTTCCTTATTTGTAGAACCTTGTTGAGTTGGCTCGTTTACCATGTTTACCATTTTTTAAATCACTGTAATCTAAACCCTAAAATTGATTTTGTTCGTTGATTACCTTTTGTTGATTAGATAATAAATGTTATTGTCCTACCTTCAATATCTACAAGTAATTTAGTCAAAAAAAACCATGTCCACAAGTCCTTTGTCTCTACTTCAACTATTGCGAAAGGTTAAAAGGAAAATATATTATTGGTCATTAGTCTTCCAACTGCCGAAATTAATTGCCCTCCATAAGGACCTTTTAGATGGCAAGCATCTAAACCAATAAATGGCCTGAAACCAGCAAGAAGACCCCTTCAACATCAAATATACAACCATTGAAAGTTATGTATTAGTCTAATTCTACCTATTGGTTGACCATCAATCTCCTTTTGTTCATGTCGTACATCCAAGTTACATAGAGTGCTACTACCGAGATTGGAACTATGTATCTCCTCACAATACTCCCATAATTGTTCATATTGCTCTTCATGTGATCCTTTTGAAGGAATAAAAAATGCCTAAGGGAAGTAATTTATCACTTTGCTTCGATTTTTTATCAGAAGAAAAACAAAAAAAGAACCAAACTACATAAAATAAGAGTTGCTGTAAATTAGAGATTAAGCATGGTTTTTACCTTTGATGAACCACTTTTCTCTAAATAATGTTTCGTGTCGGTGTCGTCATCTTCTATATGATATTCCTTGCTATGGCTCTAGGCAAGAACCCGCTCGTGGGAGTTTTAGAAAAGAGATGGAGCTTTTTATGAAATTTGGGAGTTCTATGTGATCTTCCTTGCTATGGCTCTAGGCAAGAACCTGCTCGTGGGAGTCCTAGAAAAAAGAGGGAGCTTTTTATGAAATTTTGGGAGACAAAAAGCACCCTTTCTCCCTTCTCATAATTATCCTTATAGTGAGGATGATTAGGTTAAAAAACCTAGTATGAATTTATTTATTTTAATATCATATATTAAAATAAATAATCATTTGAATCATATTTAAATGTATGTTTCTCTCATAATCTATAATTTTAATATAAATTTCATTCATATTAATTGACTAATTATTTGAATCATATTCAAATATATTAATCTTCCCTTATTACATAATTTTAATATGAATCTCATTTACATTCAATTATAGAATATTTGAATCATATTCAAATATATTTATTTTCCTACATTATATGGTTTAAATTTGAATTAGATTCTAAATTAACTATATATAATAATGTATCTACCTACATTATTAACTTATATTCATTGTATCTAATACAGTAAATATATTTTTTTTAATTACTTTGAATACTTCAAATTATTCTTTCAATACATTAACCTTTGTTGATCTGTCATGAGCTAACAAGGGGACCTCATAGGCCTGTAGATTATAAAGATATGAGATTATTTAATTAAACTCTTTAATTAATTAACATTCATTCATTAACTATGGGGCAAACCACCATAGATGCACTCTTATGCATGGTAGGACAAGTTGCGTCCATGATTATAGTCATTATATGTAAGTCGATCATTCACAAGTTGTTCGTAATTACAACTAGGTCAAATGTTCATTTATCCCGTAATTACCTCTATGTCTTTAAGTAGCACTGATCCTCTAATGAATAATTTGTTTCATAACCGTAAACTAAGTGTCTCATGGGCTAGTGAAAGAGTGGGTCTCATTGTTCAAGTTCTAGAGTAAGGCAGTTGCATTCTGTCAACATTAATTGCACTTTGATCTAAGACTTTACTTTTTAATATATAAATTTATTTTGTAAACTAAAAATTTGAAAAGTCACTTCCACTATCTTTCAAACAGACCCCTACCCTCGAAGTGACAATCACTGAACAAAGGGCAATATGAGAATTTATGAGAAATGTAAGGACAAAAGGGGAATATAAAGATTCTTCCTACATATCCCCTGAGATTTTTCTACCTTGCTCTCCAACCTTTAGGGTTCAAACAAATTGGTGACTCGTAACAATCCCACCTGACAAAGGGTGATACCCAAAAAATTTATGAAAAAACACATAAAAACCCTACTCTTTTTCTCTATATTTTTCTACCCCACCCTCCAAACTATGGGGTTCCAACAACATAATGACCCTAACTTGAAACAAGCACAATCAACATTACAAGGTGGATTTCTTAACTCGTAGCAACCACAAATTGACATTTTACAAAGTTGACGCTTGCAACTTTGTTGTTGCAAATAGCGATGGTAGGGAAGGCTAAGCATTAGCATTCAAGTGTCAAAGGGAGTCTTTTGGTCAAACATAATTTAAAAAAAAGAAAAAACCAAATGGTCGCGAAAGGGAGCCTTGCCCATTCATAATGAATCAAACCACAAAGATCAGAAACAGCGGAGGAACATTGAAAATAAATCTAAAAAGCACTAATATATACAGATATACATTCAAACTTACTTTTTTATGTCTACTCATCATAGAGATTGTAGCAAACCTACAATTAATTCTTCAATTATGGTTATATGATAAATGACATGATTTCAGACAATTACAAATGCATTCTATTTTTTTTGCTCCGGTTGGCCAGGCCAGAGCAAAGACAAACAGTAATTCAAGGTACTTGAACCTTCTCAATCTTGAGATCACACCCAAGTCTTAAATGACTCACCCAAATATTGTCTTATCTTCCTCTTATAACAAGCCAATTACTAATAAACCCTTAATATTTTATGTTTTTTATTTTTATTATTTAAAAAAAAACCATGGAGAAATAGCCCAAACCAACGTTAATATCATTACCAGTTTTCTACCTTTGTAACTCCATTAACTAACTAAATTAAAACCAGCTCGGCCCAAATGCCCCCTTTTCTGTTTCCTTTTTGTTCACGTGATTAAGGTCTCGTTTGTTTAGTGATCTATGTTGTTTGGTAAAACAACTTGCAACAAACAAAAAATGTATTATAAGCTTCTACATCAACAAAATAGAGCAAAAGATTTAAATAATGATTAATTAAAAGTTTAACAAAATTTGAATAAATAAATAGATAACATATTTTAAATTTGAATGTAGATTTGAAAAATAAATAGATATCCTATGAGATCCTATTACGAAGGTATTTTATACTACGACAAATAACGTATACCATAGCTAACGAGATACAATAGCTTACGAGAAAAGCTATAATAAACCTTTTATAGCCTTTTTCGAAGCCCATGTTATTAAAAGTCCAGTACTTTTGATAGCTCTCTTTGTTAGCTATGTCGAATGCTATAAAAACCCTTAAAAATATAGCATATACCTTACTATAAAAATATATTATAGATTACTTGTTAAAGCTATAATAAAGTTTTTATATGTCATTTGTATACACTATTATGAAATTTTTATAACTTTTTCTTTATGTTATTGATAGTTTTTATAGCATTTTCTTGTCAATTATATATTATCAATTGTCATAATGGCAATTTTTAGCCATTTTACATTAATTATATATATATATATATATATATATATATATAAATATATATCATGCAACTTAAAATATCACAAATTCCACCTCATAATTGAAATTTTATAATTCATTGTAGTGTCTAATACAATGAAAGAAAGTCACAAATTAAATCCTTACAAAGTTAGTGGAGAAAATACAAAATTTGCCTAGTTTTGAGGATTAAAGTAGAGGGCCAAGTGTGTCATCATGAATTCCTTCACTCGTTAAAGTTACAAGCTAAAAACTTATTGAATTAAAATATTCCAACAGTTACCCATCAGAGCCTTCCTCTATTAGTAGGGGAGGAAAAAGGTAGTATGGTTTTTTATGGAGACCAACTTTGACATTGCTCTATTATCACAAAAACAACATGACACAATGCAGTCACTAACCTTACATCTAAGTAAATGGCGTCTACCTTAAAAGAGAGTAGAAAGGAAAAGAGTCCCAACAAGTCCATAAACTTTTAGTAAAACATCAAACAAATTCATATTATTGCTCACTAGATGAATCAAAGTCTAAAAAACTCATTTTTTCCTTCCTCTATAGATTACAACTTATTATGTAATCAAAATAGACAAGTCAAAAGAATATAATTGTTTCATCTTGCAAGAAAACAATTCTATACTCACAATTAAAAAATGGACAAATTCTAAGCTAAAACAAAAGGTATGGACTCTAAACGGTTACATAATGGACATGACAAGCATGTACCATTAACCATGTTTCATATCTATTAGAATTAAAAGAAAAGTGAAAATTACCAGTCTTTACATGCTCATTGACAAGTAACTAACATAAGTTACCTGCATTAACCAAAAATAAATAAATGATACAAAATGAATGATAAAAAGAAACCATATAAGATCTTGCACATCTCCTGAAATTAATTTTTTTAAGCACTACAAGTTTTCTTAAAAACCAACAACCATAAAATACAACAATCACTTATACCACTTGGAAGAAAAGCTACAAGTTTTCTTTATGGGAGGACAATCATGTTTCAAACTAAAATTGAACATTAAAGTTAGAGAGGCTTCGACTTTCCAAGCCTCTCAAACACTTAAGTTGAAGAATCTTCCACAATAGACCTAGAACGGAAGCTACAACTTACTCTGTTCATTCCCTCTTAGGAAACAAGAATATAAACATAGCAAAAACTTACCTAGCAGAAGCAACGACTAGCTCAATGGTTAGGAAAACTAAGATTAATCTTTAATAGATCGTTCTACCCTATTTTTGTTGCATAATAGAACCATAGACATCTTGTCAATTCAAACATTTACTTAAAAAAAATGTTAACGTTTTACTTAAAAAAAATGTTAACGTTTTATATGGGTACATCAACTCTCAAGATATTGCTAAAAATAGACACCAAATTGGAGCCAAATTTCAAGTCTTTGACATCTTATTTTCTGAGTTGAAGTTGTGCCTCAAACATGGCTCTCCTTCGCAAGTATCATATTATATGTATAATTAATGTGTAGGTTAAAAAGAAGAACGGACCAACATTAGCTCTCAACCCTCAAAACTATTAATTAATGTGCAGTCCTCATGAATGACCATTTCTCTTATGGTTCGTTCCATTTCTCTCTTGGTTTTGTTCTATTATTCATTTTTCAAAATCCAAACTAAAAGATGACCGTACGAAAATTATTGATATTTTTTTCTCTATTTTTCTACCTTGCCGCCGACCTTTAGGGTTCAAACAAATTGGCGACTCGCACAATCACATTACAAGGTTGATACCCTTATAAAAAACAACATAGCAAGCACAATCAATATTAGAAGGTTGATTTCTTAATTTGAAGCCACCCCAAAGTCACGTGTGCAAAGTTGACACTTACAACTATGTTGTTGCAGACGTCGAGGTGGGGCAAGGAAGGTGGCAATGGGTTGCGGCGCCCTTTGCTATGGCAGGAGCGAAGATTGATAATATCTACTTCACAATGATGTTGGAGACGAGAGAGCGGGGCATTGGTAGTGGTGATAACCGGCAATGACGTTTGCTGCGTCGACCACGAGAATGTTCATATGATGGAAGATTGCTACTGCGTCAGTCGTTAAACAACTTTCTTAAAAGGTGAATTAGAAGAAAAGATTTACGAGGAACAACTTGAAGAGTTTATAAAACTAGGCCAGGAAAATAAAAGGGTGTAAATGGTCTCTTTTATAAAGTAGACCCTCAACCATGACAAGAAAAATTTGATAGTAATTTAATAGTGTCATAATTTCTTATGATTTTGTAATTAATGATACACTAAAATTATCACTTAACATTGTGAAAGCTTTCAATATTTTTAAAAAACAATGGTAGCAAATTTCGAGAGACCCATAAACGTTTAAGTCTTACTAGCTAACCACGAGAACTAATATCTCTTTAGAACATATGTGACCTTCCAAATTTTGTTAGGCAATTTTTAATTAATTATCTTGACTTATTTGGATTGTATTTTAAATTTTCTAGATAATATAATTCCATTTATGTTTTGGAATTTAAAATTAATTAGTGGAGATATTTTAGCCATTTTAGTGGTCAAA
The DNA here is from genome assembly GCA_031780015.1 of Citrullus colocynthis. Taxonomy (NCBI): domain Eukaryota; kingdom Viridiplantae; phylum Streptophyta; class Magnoliopsida; order Cucurbitales; family Cucurbitaceae; genus Citrullus; species Citrullus colocynthis. The sequence goes on from QLSR01000286.1 coordinate 2,330,336, forward strand.
GATAATTAGAGGTATGGAAATTTAATGGATGAAGATTTGGAAAAAATTCTTTTTATAGTTAAAAGAAAATGACTTACAAAATTGTAGGTATTTCGAATTATTCTTAAGTTTCAATAATCTTTTATAAACTAAGAAACATCTACGTTTTATATTTCTCAAATTTATAAATAATTATGAGAGTGCATTTAACTTTATAGGAAAAGGTAAAAAAAAATAAAAATAAATAAATAAATAAATAAAAGAAGGAAGTTTCTACTAATTTTGTATCAAATTTAAACCCTCTCTTTTTGTGTACATAACGTTAGGTTTGTATTTCTTTTTAAATATAATATCCCTTCGCGGTATAAAAGTAATTACGTGAAACAAAAGCTATCCATGGTTGATCATTTTCTATGTTAAGTGTGGATTGGTTGTATGCGAGTTATGCCCAATGATGAAGTCTCAAACATATTCTTACATCTCTTTGTGGTTGTTAATAGGTCACTTGCCTATCGATCATAGCATGCTTCAAAGACGGCAACAATTTCTAGTCAGCATGATGGGTGCTATATAACAAACTTACATGTAATGTGCTAGATATTAACATGTGGTTGAATTTTGACCATTTTCAACTTGATTTTGAAGACAAAAATATTACAATAGCCCAAATTCAAGGATAAAAACGTATTTTGTTATGACAAAATAGTTAACTGTAGGAAAATTGTTTTAAAAGATAAAATTACTAAAATATTTTCAAATATCGCAAAATATCACTATATATTAATGATAATTAATAATGAACATGGATAGACAATAATAGACCACTATCATTTATTAGTGATAGACACTAATAATAGACCATGATATTTTACTAGATTTATTTTGCTATATTTAAAAATAACTTTTAATTGTATTCATTTATTTAAATCGTCAATTACTATCGATGTTGACTCACTTACCTCAGCAATAATGTCAAGTCTTGTTATTTTATAAAATAGAAGCAATGTTCTAGTTTGTCTGTCATGTTTAACTTGTACCTTCATGTTTAAAATGTCATCTTATCCATTTGATTAAATAAGGTAATTAATCTCGTTGTTACGTGAGTCACTCAAACTGGTTAATATTAAAATAGTTTAAAAGTTCAGAATTTTCATAGAATAAAAAGTTAATTCTGACAACTAATAATGAACTATTTTTAAAATTATTTTTAAAATTTGCTCTCAATTATGGTTAGATTGGTGTTATTTATTGCTAACCAGACTTATAACCATTTTATTGGTAGGACGGTAATTGATGCATGAAAATTTTATATGTTTCACTTGTGATGAATCTGTATAAAGGCTTTGTAGTCTTTATTTATTTATTTATTTATTACTTTTTCTTTTCTTAGGAAAGAAAATCAAATCAAAGCAAAACAAAACAAATCAATTTTTTTTTTTGGTTGATTGAGAGAATAGAAGCCAAATTGCAAGTTAAATTTTTTATAACTAAAGAATAGGTGGGAAAACCTTAGCTCCGGTGGTGGTTATCGATGTTATTTCCTCCATAATGGTATTGATAAAAAAATAAAAATAAAAAAGTGGGATGTTATTTGTTCTATAACAATATCGATAAAAATAAATCCAAAATTGTAGGGATGTTATTTGCTGATAATTTATGGATAAAAAAGTTTGAAAAGATTCAAAATTTTGGGATGTTATTTGCTACCTTAGAAAAAATCCAAAATTTTGGAATCTTATTTGCTTGATGACTGTATATATTAATTAAATAAAATCTAAAATTTTGAATTTTATTTGCTAAATTGAAAAAATATTCAAAATATATCTAAAATTTTGAGATGTTATTTGTTCGATAAAAATATCTATAAAAAATATTCAAAATTTTGGGATGTTATTTGCTAACGTATGGATAAAAAAAAAATCCAAAAAGTTTATTGGAAAATGGTTAAGTAAACAACATTAATCATAATCAAATTACGGTTACAAAATGGTTAAGTAAATATGTTCAAAAGCAATCTAATTATCTTTACGATTGAGGTCCATTCCAATTAATTCATTAATGAAAATCCATAAACGAGGCCCTGTTTTGAAATTCATAAAAATCTCATCTTTTTTAGGATAGAGTAGAGAAATTTGAAAACTAAAAAAAAATATATATATATAGTTTTTAAAAACTTGTTTTTGTTTTTGGAATTTGGCAAAGAATTCAACTATTATACTTAAAAAGAGACACAACTAAATGTAAGAAATGGGAGGAAATAGACTTAATTTTTCAAAACAAAAACCAAAATCCAAAAACCAAAAACAAAATAGTTACCAAACGGGGTCTAGATTATTACAAAAATCGTGAGCATTTAAAGCCAAGTTTACTAGTTCATAATGAAAATTAGTGTAATCGGGATGTAATTCTATTGATGGATCATTCGTAATGTGCCTCAATTGCAAATGTAATTGAATTGCTTTTGATATTGTTCACTTAGGAACAGTAACGATCACTACCATAGTAAGTTTGACAGTAAATGTGACAGATTCATAATTTTCATACTATAACAGTAACAATATATGTAACGATATTAACAATAATGGTATCGACACGTAATTTTCAAACGGAAATGAATTGATTACCCTCTATTCGTCAATCAGGTCATATTTTTTTATTGCAGATTTGGACATGGACCTCAAATGTCAATACAGGTACATAACGCTGGTAAACAACATCAAGTGTAATCAGTTGGAGCCCACTTTTCAATTACCATTGAGTTATTACTTTTCCACTAGGAAAAAAATGGCTAAAACTAAATCGTTATAGACTAAAGTTTAAATTTTTTTAGTACAATAGTGGTTAGGAGGATTTGAAGCACAGACCTCTTGGTAAAAACAAAAAATTTGGTATTATACTCATTTTGTTCACCCTATAAATTTGTTTTCATAATTTTTAGTAGACCACACATTAACGTTGGTGGATTACACTCTTTGAACTCCTGTAATATAGAAAAACGTCTCTTATGGGTCGTTAACATATCTATATGTTATTGAGTTATATTTCCTTTTGTTCCACGTGTTTTATTTTTTTCTCCCTAAAAAAATAATTTTTAGTTCAATTATCCGTTAATATTATATTATGTACCGACCGTTCTCCCAAAAACAACATATGGAAAACGCTCCACTAAAAACTCCGCTCTTTATATTCTATAATTTTGATACTCTCACCGACAAGTGCACGCAACTACTGGCCCGTTGTTTACTTGTTTTCACACCTCATAATCCTGTCCATGCGCTCACACCAAATCGTCCATAGAACTGGAAGACCATTCACCATAACTCCCACTCTTCAACTGCCACGTGGCAACGTCGTCGGTTTGACTCTTGTCCGCCGCCGTCTCCACCATTTCCACATGCGCACCGTCCACGTCTCCGGCGGCGAGGTACACCAAAATAAACCCGAAAAAGTGATTAATTATTAATTATTAATTAAAGGCAAAGCACCCAAATATTCTCTTTATTTAAATACCAATCCCTCATTTTTCCCTTCTCTCTCAACACTTTTTCTTCCACTTTCTCGTCATCCAAACACCAAAATCAGAGATCGAATATCATCGCCCATGGCAGCTTTACGAGCAATTTCCAACTCTCTGCGTTTAACCTCCGCGACTCCGACTAATTCCTCTGTTAATCGGCCTGTTTCCGTCAATCTTTCCGGTCCATTGTTCACTCAGAGCTCCAAGCTCTTCTCCGCTTCGAAGAATCTGAGTTTTTCCGCCACTGGAAGATCGTTCTCTTCCCGTAGCCAAGCCAGTGCGTCCGATTCTTCTAATCCGAGTGGGTTTTTAGGTTTATGTTTTGTTCTTTCAATGAATCGATATTTGTTTTTGAGGATCTGTGCGGATTTTGATCGTTCTTTTGGTTTCCATAGGTAGAGTTCAGGAATTATATGTTTATGAAATCAACGAAAGGGATCGTCAAAGTCCTGCGTATCTTAGATTAAGCCAGAAGAATACGAATGCGCTTGGCGATCTGGTTCCCTTCACCAACAAAGTAAGTAAGCTTTCTGATCTGTTCATATCTAGTTTTGTACGCTTTGATTTTGAATTCAGTTCATCAATGTTTGTTCATTCCTGTTTTTTCTGGAAAATTTTCTATAGAAAAACTGAACAGTATGCTTAGATTCATGCGGGAGCTACTATTCTTTAATCTTTTTAGGGAAGATATTTCTTAGCCTATACCAATCAACATCAAGGATTACTCTGTTTAGTCTCCTTGAAGTTGGAATATTCCAGATATAGGTCAAGCAAGAAAAAGTAGAAAGAAGCACGTCCGTAATATTTTATTAATTTTTGGTATTCGTCTATTCTCAATTTGGTTTTAATTTTCAAAAGGTTAAACAGTCGATTCTTTATTAATTGAACAATATTTGGGTGCATTCTCCAACCGAACATGTAAAAAATAAATTAAAATATTTGGTCACGAAGTCTGGATTTAAATCCTCTACCCACTTGAAAAAAGGAAAATAATTTTTTAAATAGAAAATAGAAAATACTTGTGTGCATCCTAATCTCCATATATTTTTATTCATCTCAATTTTATCACATACATGAAAAATAAATTAAAATATTAACAAATAAGAAGAATTTGTCCTATCTGCAAATTATGATGGATGCACAAATATAGATGTCTTTTAGGATAAATTATTTAGATGCAATTTGGGTTAACACCCATCACAATATGATATGTGATCATTTTAGCAAAAATGGATTATTTTATTTTATTATTAGTATATAAAGAAAATGGGAGCATTGAGACTTAATCATTGGCTTTTATTTTTATTTTTAGATTTAAGTCTTGATGGATCAAATTTATTGAATATTCATTTTCAAATCTTTATTATTAACTGTCATTAATTAATTTTAAATAATTATTAAATAAAAGTGTAAATTTTGAAAATTGAAACAAAACTAAACTCAAATCTCAAATTTTAATTGTAGAATTGTATTTCAAGACCTATGGACTAATTTAAAACGAAACTCAAAATTTGAGCCAAATGTTCAACATTTTAAAATATAGGGATCAAACTAGATCGAAAATTTAGAGTTTGTTTGGTAGAGAATTTGAAAATAAAAATTCGAAAACAAAGGATTCAATAAAAGTAACGTTGAATTTCATGTTTTCAGATATATGTTTGATAATCGATTTAAAAATTGATACCTTACATAATATCTATTATATTTTTAAAAAATAATTAAGTTTATGACTTGACATATTATGTTTTTAAATATTTTTATCTCTATTTAATATAATTTTATATTTTAAAATTTAAAATTCTAAATGAGGAATAAAATGTTATTTGCGAAATTTACATATTTTAAATTACAAAATTCAAGTACAATTTTTAAAAACAAAATTTAAGATTGTCTGTTAAATATATATTTGCTAGAGTCAGGAAATCTGAAAACATTAGTCGGATTCTCCACCAAAGAGACTCTTACGACTGAAAATACTTTTCTACCTTTTTTTTTTTTTTTTTTTTTTTTTAATTACAGCTATATACCGGAGACCTTCAAAAACGGATAGGAATAACGGCAGGGCTCTGCATATTGGTGCAAAACAAACCGGAGATGAAAGGTGACAATTACGAGGCGATATACAGCTTTTACTTTGGGGATTACGGTCACATAGCGGTGCAGGGGCCTTACATCACCTACGAGGACACGTATCTAGCTGTGACTGGTGGGTCAGGGATCTTTGAAGGTGTGAGGGGTCAGGTTAAGCTGCAACAAATCATTTTCCCCTTCAAGCTCTTCTATACTTTCTACTTGAAGGACATTGGGGACTTGCCTCCCGAACTTGTGGTCAAGCCCACTGAGCCCAGCCCAGCTGCTGAGCCCACTGCAAATGCCAAGGCTTGCCACCCACATGCCACCATATCTGGTTTCACTGACTAGGGTTAGGTTACTCGATCGAACTCCGGTCAGCTCGTACAAAGTGAACCATATCTTAGGTTTTCTTCAGTTACTTACATATGGATATACGGAGTGGGATGCGAACTTTTAAGATGGGGATTCGAACTTTCAATCTTTTAACTAGTGATGTCAGTTATAACTTTATTCATGTTTTTTCAGTTATGGTTTTAATATTATATAGGTAATGGTTTTGTTGTGTATGAAACTTATTCTCTATTGAGAGTATGATTTTGATAATTCTATAGCCGTCAAGCGCGTGTTTGATATAGAAGTGTAACTTGTAATTCTCCTTATATTTTAGCGTATAATAAGCATCTGGTTAATTTTATAGTTTTTTTTTTTTTGTCATTTTATTATTATTGTATCGTGGAAATGGTTGGTGTTTAATTTTTCTTGAATTTCGACTCTTATATTCAAAAGAAGGGTTATTGGATACATAATGTAATACGTTACTTGCATTGTTACTGTAATCTTAAGGATAATTAGTAAAGCATAGATAAAAATACTAAACGCAAAGTTTGGTAACCAATTCAGTGCAATACCACCTACATTTGGGAGCACAGTGCCTAGAAAATATAACTTCACTAATACTAAATTAAGCTAAATAAATAACAATTATACTGATACGTATAACTTAACTTAGTGAATGATCATCTCTTAAATGTATGATTCCCTATCAATAAGAACTTCTATCTTTCTACCTTCAAATAAAAAACCGCTTGGAATATTTAGGCTCCATCGGTTTCTAGCAAAAGCACAAGACGATACAAAATTTCTTAAAAGCGAACCCTAAAAAGAGTACACCGTCCTCTTAAATATGCATAGTGGAAAAGAAGAATCATACTCGTATCATAATCTGCTGAGCCTAAAGGAGAAAAAATCTTTGAGGAATAATCATCCAAAATTTTTTAGATATGGAAAATATATTTAGATAGAAATAGTAATTGCAACGACATTTTGAAGGAAAAATCGTGGGACAGGATGATACACTACTCAAGGGACAATTGCCACAACAACCTTAAAAAATATAGCCAACATCAAATCTCTAACAATGTCTATCTCCTATCGAAGTAGAGTCCCTTGTGATTTATGAGGGACTTTGTGTGGCCAAGATGATTCTTTTGAAGTCATTCAAATGTTAAATTTTGAGTTAGATGTTTAAAATGAAGTATCTATCTATATTAGAGATATTTTACTGTTGTCATTTAAAGAAATGATCTTTTGTCTCTTGTCATTAATCAACCGATTGTGTGTATATAAATGATAATTAAAGAATATTTATGGTTTAAGTGCAAGCATACATTAACAACGAAGTAATAAACTCAAACATATTTTGCAAGTAGCAAATCCCACGAGACTAGATGCAATTTAAATTCTTTAAGGCAATGCAATCAATGTAACAAAGCATAACCAATTGTGATGAGATAGTGTTGAGGTTGAATATTGATTAAAAGCAATATACAGGAAATGATTGAACAAGGATATAATTATGTTTTAACCAAAAGGGCATTATGCCTTGGGTAATGCAGTCATATCATATTCGGACACTTACCTAGTCATGAACTAAAGACTCCTCTTATTCGGTCCTGTAACAAATTTCTTAGAAGCCTAAGTACCTAACCTTATATTTATATGGTTAGCTGAATATTATATTAATTTCATGCAGTTTCTTTTTCCTATCGTGTATCTTATTTCAAAGACTACATGATAATCGTATTGTCCCAAATTACTTTGTGAAATCAATTTATATCCTAATCTTCTTAGTATTAAGACTTCACTAAATTATTAAATTAAGTGGCCAATTTAACTTATTAATTTTTATCCATAAACTCAACAAAGGAAATGCATATAAATCAAAGAGGTATGAAGTAATGGCGATGGCTCAAGCCATAAAACTCTATGGTATTCACATAATTGAACCCCTTAAAGAATTTAACTTATAATTAAGAACAAGTGAATTGATTTCATTGATTTTAATATATTTGATATATTGAATAAGGAAAAACATATTTAATATATTTAATACATTACATATTAAATAAAATTATTTATGTATAAGATACATAAAGTTTTAATAGGATTCAAATATATTGCAAGAAAATTTGATAATCTATACTATCTCAAAGGGGCTATAGGGAAGAAACATTTGATTTCTCATTCAAAAGATTTGATTTAAAATAAATTATTTATATTTGATTTTAAGATTTTTATTATTTTATTATTTTTTAATTCTCACGTCAAATGATCCATTTTTATGACTATATAACCACACCCTTTTTCAATCTTTCAATTCTCAAATCTTCCTCTCGATCGTTCTCTTTTCCTTCTCAAATCTTCCTCTCGATCATTCTTGAGGTTAAGCCATAAACATATTCAAGGTCTACAAGTAAAATGATTTAACGCAATTTCTTCTTTTTTAAATGCTTTTGTAGGTGTTTTTTTTTTTTTTTTTCTCTCTTTTCATAATTATCCTAACATGAATTAGGCCACTCATTCTCACATATTGAAGAAGATGGAGAAAAGACTTATTAAGTAACTCTTGAGAATTTTGGTCCAACAACCTTGTTAAGAAACAAGACATTTAGATCTAATATTAAAAGACCCCAAAATAGCATGAAATCCACCCAAAGAATATATTCTCAAAGGAATTTACCTTGATGATCAAGATCAAGAGTAGAGAAAACTCGTTTCTAAACTTGAGATTTGAATCCCTCCACAAGAGGTTTGATCAACACCACTTGAATGACTCTAGCATGCAAGTTCTAAAACACAAGAAATTGCAAAAATAGAACCCTTAGCTCTCAACAAAGCTAAAGAAATTCCTCATTCATTCAGTTATCAAATCTGTTCACAAGGGGAAGAAAAGTGGCCTTTATATAGCCATTACACCCTAAACATAGTTTCACCCCAACTCTTCCTCCCTCCAATGTTTTCAATGACTCCACCCATCAGCGACTACCACTACCACTACGACACTCTGATGACATACTCTGACGATGCTCAGTCAACTCCAATTACCAACTTCGGGGTCCGAAAACCACCTTCAACGACAACTCCGGTGAACAACGCAACAACCACCTTCGTACAAAGCAACTCTGGCTACATACTCCGATAACCACCTTCACGCGGCCAACTCCAACGACCAACTCCAGACTCTAGCAACTACCTCCGACGACAATTCTGACAACCACCTTCGCACAAAAAAGTAACTCTAGCAACATACTCCGACTACCACGTTCACGCGGCCAACTCCGACGACCAACTCCAAGTTCCGACAACTACCTCCGAGGACAACTCCGTTGAAGCCCACTATTGAGTGTTATTCATTGATAAACATTTATGTACATAGGTATTTTGTGGACATTATTATTTCATTTGTAAGTGACAAACTAGACTTAACCATAAAAACTAACCATAAAAAATGTTTGAACAAAAAATGTTTGCAAAAAATGAGTTTGCACAAAAAAAAAAAATAAATGTAAATAATCAAATATTTGCACAAAAAAGAAAAAAAATCATTAGCCATAAAAATTGAAGTTCATATTTCACAAATGAGCAAAAAGTGATTTATTTATTTTATTGGAATATGACATCTTTAGGGATGCGAATAAAATTATTATGCAATTACGTCTTCAAATTGTGCGGTAAAAATATGTTACATTTTTCAAAAAAGAAAAGCAAAGCCTTCGTTCAATTTTTAAGCTTCTTCAATGTTCATGGTTGAGGGTTAAGTAGTTGTGAAAAGGTTTCATTTGTTTGTAATTGAGTATTCAAAAATTGAATTCAAATCCTGTGTGGAGGATATGCATGTTTACTTTGGAGGAATTTATTATATTTTAAGAATGAAAACAAAATTAAGTATTTTTTGTGTTAAAAATTTTAGGAAAACATGTATATAGTTGTAAACTTTAATAAAAAAAAATTAGCAAAAAAAATAAATAAATAAAGACAAAATCTTCTAAAAGAAATTACACCAAATATCCTAGCTCATGATTGAGTGTTGAAAAATTGCTGTCCAAATTTGTCTTCATTATATGTTTACTTTGTATGAATTTGTTAGGTTTTAAGAATAAGGAAAAAATTAAGCTTTTTTTAGTGTTAATTTTTTTTCCCAATGGTGTCCAGTTGGAAATTTAAAAAAAAAAACAAAAAGAAAAAAAAAAAAGAAAAGTTTTGATACAAAATCAATTTGTTTGAGAAAACTGCACCAAATACCCAACTCAACTCAATTTTACACCCTAAACACAGTTTTCCTGATTCAACTCAACTCTGCACCACAAACATAGACATTCCAACTCAATCCAACTCTGCACCTCAAACATAGATAATTTGACTCCCTAAATAATTTAACTCCCCACATAATTGTTACCAACTCAACTCTACACGACAAAAGCCCCCTTAGTATTCAAAGTATTGAGTAGAGCATACCTTCCTAATAAAGCATTTGCAACAATGTTCTCCTTGCCTTGTTTGTACTTAATCACATAAGGGAATGTTTCGATAAACTCAAGCCACTTGGCATGCACCGATTGATTTTATTTTGTCCTCTCAAGTGCTTTAAACTCTCATGATCCGTATGTATAATGAACTTTTTGGGTCATAGATAATGTTGTCATGTTTGTAACGCATGAACCAAACCATAAAGTTCTTTGTCATAAGTTGGATACCGCAAAGAAGCACCATTCAACTTTTCACTAAAGAACATTAATGATTTTTTATTTTGCATCAAAATAGCACCTATCCCTACTCCACTAGCATCACATTCAATTTCAAAAGGTAAGTCAAAATTAGGTAATGCAAGCAATGGAGCTTAACTTAATTTATCTTTTAAAGTGTTAAAAGCAAGTTGTTGTTTTGGTCCTCAAACAAAAGACACATTCTTCTCAACATGTTCATTTAAAGGTGAAGCAATTTACTAAAATCCTTAATGAACCTACGTAGAATCCCGCAAGACCATGAAACTTCTTACCTCACTTACACTTTTAGGCGTAGGTTAATCTCTTATAGCCCTTACCTTCTCCTCGTTGACTTCAATATCTTTAGATGAAACTACAGATCAAAGAAAATTTACTTTTTCCATACAAAAGCTACATTTCTTTAAGTTTGCCTACAAGCATTCCTTTCGTAAAGTAGTCAAAACATAATGTACATGCTCAACATGCTCATCTAAAGATTTAGAGTACACAAGAATGTCATCAAAATAGACAATCACAAACTTTCCTAAGTATTCTCGCAAGACATGATTCACTAACCTCATGAATGTACTAGGTGCATTAGTCAATCCAAAAGCATAACCAACCATTCATAAAGACCATACTTAGTTTTGAAGATGGTCTTCCATTCATCACCGATATGGACTCAAATTATCACGTACTTACCCTTTAGCAAGGAGTTCACTTACTTGCCTTTGTATCTCTTCAACCTCCTTTGGATTAGTTCTATATGCTAGACGGTTTGGAATGGCCACTCCCAGAATGAAATCAATCTTATGCTCAATCCCCCTAAGTGGTGGTAACCCACTAAGCATCTCCTCAGGAAATAAGTCTTTATATTACTTCAAAAGCACAAGAAAAACACTAGGCAAAGAAGAGTTAATCTCACTAGTCACAAGACCCTTTGCACATAAGTACAAGAATGGTCTGGTTTGAGAATAAACATTCCTAACCACACTTGATCTAGTATACAAGCTCACAGTTTTAGTTTTTCTCTCATTTTTTCCTATAAGCTGATTGCTAGTCTCTTGTTTTTCACTCATACTATTTTTTTCTCTCAATTATTTTTTTGTCATTTCTTTTTCACTTTTTGCCTTTACATAAGCCTCTTACCTTTTCTTCTCAAGTTTGCATTGATCAATAAATACATCTTTTGGAGACAAGGGAACAAGAGTTGTTTTCCTACCATTATGAGTAAAAAAGTAACAATTTATATACCCATCCATCATACACTACCCGACGATCAAATTGCCAAGGTCTCCCAAATAATAAATCTCCAACATGCATGGATACAATATCACACAAAACATAATCAACATATTTTCCAATCGTAAACGAAACAAGAGCTTGCTTAGTCACCCTGACTTCCGCACAATCATTCAACCATGGAAGCTTGTATGGTCTAGCATGTGGTTTAGTCTCTAAATTTAGTCTCTTGACCAGAATAAGACTCACAACATTGGTGCAACTACCACTATCGATAACCACACTACAAGGTACAGATTGAACAAGGTATCTAGTGTGAAACAAGTTCTCTCGTTGGTCTAAACTATCCTCCTTAATTTGGGTGTTCAAAGCTCTTCAATAAACTCCTCGCTCTTCATTAAACTCTTCACTCTCACTCTCTTCTTTTTCTTCCTTTACAACTTGATTGAAGCTCACTTATTAGAAAACAAACTCTTTTGTGAAAAAGGTCTTGAATGTTTTGTTTTATAAATAGGAAGGATTGTACCTCACAAATTTCAAGGCTCACATCTTGGCTTTTCTCTCATTTGTATCCATGGATCGAGTATTTTTAACATGCTTTTCTCCTTCATATATTTCTATTATTTTTGTCTCGGCCTCATTTCTTTTGTTTTTCAACTCACACACAACAAGTTTTACTTATTTTGGAAGCAATGATACAAGAGTAGGATCAAATGTTACTTTGGCCTAACGGACTAGCAATGTTAGCACAAAATATTCTAGTTTCAAATTCTCTACCATCTACTTTTTTTACCCTACTACTATTATCACATGCTTCTATAGAAATAAATGGTTTAACAACAGTAGTAAGATTACAACCATGTGAGTCCTTGCAATCTAACAACTTACTAGACAAAATACAACATTATCAAACATCTCTTAACTATTTCCTACCATATCAAAATGCTCAAATATGATAGGTAAACTAACATTTTTCGCTAACATGTTGGCATTCAAATCGGGCTTAGATTTAGTGTACCTTAAAGATTTTCTTTGGAGTTGTCTTTCTGTATTGATGGCAACGTGCACCATTTCTTCCAAATCCACACAAGGCCGAATTTCTTCTCGATCAACGAGCATATCAACAATTTCCTCATTAAGTCCTTTGTAGAATCGATCCATGGTAACTTCCTCATCCTCATATGTGGTCATCTCCTCAAGTAATAGCAACATCTCTTCATAGTACCTATCCACACTTTTGGTCCCTTGTGTCAAAGACTTTAGCAACAAAATGTTTTCTCACAAGAAGCTTAACCTCGTTCAATGAAGGTGTTCCTTGATTTCTACTACTCCTTTTTTATAACATATTATTCCACCATGTTAGGGCATAATTGTCAAATGTAGAAATAATAAGTTTTACCTTTCCCTTTTCACGGAGGAAAATTATCATTCCCAAAATTCAAAACCAAAAACTATTTTCTACAATCTAATGGCCAGGCTTTATATAACCTCCCAAAACCCTAATGTGTACCACATCATAAAACTTAGCAAAATGGTAAAAATTCTCTTATTTAACATGTTTTAGAAAGGATAAGATTGGAAAGTAAAAAAATTACATCAAAATTATTAAAGAAAATATAATTAATAATTTGATGCGGGGACGGTTCATGTCAAAAACTCAAAAAAAGAACTTACAAATTAATGTAATTGAAAAAATGATTTTGGTCCAATTAGACATTTTTACATGAAAAATCATTTCTATACTAAATATTTCACGAATGTTCTACCTTTTCAATTATTTCATTAAGAGCTCCTAGCTTTAGTTTTGAACCAATATAACTTTTTCACCATTACTTAGAAAAAAAATTGAAATAATTAACTCTTTTCTTATTAACATCATTTTTTAATTTTAACTTTGTTTTTATTATTTATTAATTTCCATTGATAATTCGTTTAATGATATTTTAAATTAATGTCTCCTTAAGTTTAGGTGATTTGGTTTATTTTCTTCTATATTTCTAAGTTAAAAATCAATTACTTCTCCATTGAGATCTAAGGTATATATCGAATATATTGGTAATATACTAGAAAATGTAAACATACATTGCATATACCATGATTATTTTTTGGTGTGTTTACAAATACACTGGAAAATGTAAATATACATCACATATATTGCTCAGTACAATTTGGTTTATTTCTAGAGAATTCAAACATAGTATAAGGTTTTGAAAAGAAAATTATTTTGCAAAGTTCATAATCACGAGAACCTTCTTTTACATGCATTATCTTTTGATATTGCTATTATTATCTATATTTAAAAAAAAAATACTCTATGATTAGAAGGGTTTGAAAAAGTAAGTTTAGCCAAATTTTTGTGTAAAATAATAACACATTAGGTTATTCATGTAAAAATTATAAAAGTTTTAGACAATTGTATATTTGAGACTATTTATTTAGGCTATATGTACCGGTACCTCCAATAAGGCCAATCTAGAGAGCCTTGGCCTTCTATAATTCTATTTTGCTTCACGTTTTTTTCTACTAAAATTCATTAAAACCGACAGGATAACTCAAAGACCATATATGATACATCAATCCCTCTCAAAGATGAGAGATAAAGTAGGGGATGAAAGAACTCCTTAGAAAAAAACATAAAAAAAGAACCCTAGAAGAAGATGCCAATGACAAAATAATAATAATAATAATAATAATAATAACAATAACAACAACTACTACTACCATTAGTTTAAGGTTAATAATAATAATAATAATAACAACAACAACAACAACAACTACCATTAGTTTAAGGTTTTTCAACTTACGTTTAGTATTAAATTTTCATCAATATATAGACATTTTCACATTTTCATGGATTTCAATCTCAACATGAAGAGTGAATTAACATTTCCAATTTATCTTAAAAGATACATAAAAAAAAAAAAAAAAAAACACACAATAACAAAACATACCAATGTGAATATAATATAAGTATTAAACATTTTAACTCTTTTAAAAAGTATAAAATATATATTTATTAATTTTAATAATTTATTATCGTTAACATTTTTTGATATAATGTTTTCAAATATATCTATCATTAATATGAATATTTTATCAATATTTTTATTAACATTTTTGTAAAATTGAAACCACACTACAATAAAATATTGACGTTGATATTTTAAACTTGGATGAGAGGAAGATAGATAATTCCGAACTCAATTTTAAAAGGGCAAAAGAAGGAAACTCATTTTCTTTTTCATGAATCCAACGTTGCATGCACAACAAACAAAAATGGAGAAAGTTAATGATGAGATAAACCTCAGTATGGGGACCTCTCTGCCCCTACCTATCACAACTACTCCATCTGCTCTATATTCCCACGTGTCAAACTCTTAACCCTTTCTAAATTTTTACTATATAAATTTTAAGGCAATTTAAATTCTATCCATCAAACTTTTTTAATATCATTTTTTAAAAAAATTTAAGTTTGATAATGAAAAAAAAGTAGTAAAATATCATTTATTTATTCTGGTAGGAACATAATAAAAATATTTATAACTAACTAAGTTTGAGAGTGAATAGCTTATGTTAATCTAAATAAATTTTTAAACTTTTTTGATTTAAAAAAATATCCATCAATATCTATATTTTATTAATATATTTGTCAATATATCGGTAAAATTAAAATCGGATATCAACCTCGATATTTTAATCTTTGATTTATTGCAAGCATATGCCAACATCTTTTTAAAAATATTTTCTCCTATCATGGATAAAAGTTGCAATTTCTTTTTTTTTTTTCTTCAAATTTAATGTAAAGATTGTTACAATTGGAGTGTTGCCACGTGCAAAGCCCGGTATTCAAATCATCCTTGCCTTTCACCCATTCAAAGCTAATTTGTGGATTTACGTTCTTTAATGTAAATAAAAATTAAAATTTGAATTTTGGTAGTACATCTAATGCTTAAAAAGGGAAGAGTCACCTAAATAATTATCTCACTATTTTTGTTTTTTTTTTTTCTTTTCCCTCTAAAATAAAGTATACGACTCATAACTTAAAACAACATATGGTTGTGTTTGTATTATTTTATGGTTGAATATTATTCTTTCGAGATTCTCTTCATTAATTAAATTTAAATTAATCTTTTTCTTCTAAATTTTTAGTCTAACATGGCAAACGGCTTAAACAAGAATAAAAAAAGTAAATTTCTTAGCTTATAAAAAGTAAAAGGTTTGGTATCAATTAATATATTCCATAGAATGAGATGCTTAGCATACAAGTTACTAAAAGAAATGTGATCAAATCAATCAAGGAAAATGAATATTTATCTAAAAGTATTTGACAATGAATTAAAAAAAATTGATTGAAAAAAAATGATAATCATGCTAAGAATTAATGCAATACCTCAAATACATGCATAATAAATGGAAAATGAATGTAATTGAAAGACTTCAGCCATTCTTCGCAAGATTCGGCCACATGCTGAGGATGTTTGGTTGAGTCGAGCATCGTGGATGACGCTTGAGTTCGACTTTTGGGAGATGAATGTTGATGTTGTGTGCTTTAATATTGAAGGTACAAGAGGTATAAGTTGGATCTTACATGACGGTTGGATCTCTGGTATATGCGGAAAAGTTGGTGGAGAAGTGGGCTATTGAGAAACTCTGCAGCATTAGTGGTGATTAACGACCTTTCTACTTTTCCTTTTCGAGGTCAAGTTGGTGGAGAAGTGGGCTATTGAGAAACTCTGCAGCATCAGTGGTGATTAATGACCTTTCTACTTTTCCTTTTCGAGGTCCTGTGTGCCTTTCTCCTCCTTTGATTGTGAAATCTAATCGTCTTGAGCTTATTAATGTTGCTAACCATGTGGGTTGTGATCTGTCTAAGCTGAGTAGCTTGATGGAGGAGATTGCCTCCTTATTTGATGTCGTTTGGGTTTGTGTCTTTCATTTGGTGCCCTAGAAGCGCAAATGGGGTAACGCATCATCTTGCTCGTGCAATAATGGGGTTAAGTAATTTTTGTGCTAGTTTTGTAAATCTCTCTTCTTCCTGCTCTAAAGAGTTCATAGGGATTTTTTTGGGTTTCCTTTTATATTAATTATTTATAAAAAAAAATAATTAATTAAAAAAAATGAAGTGGTATATATTGACAATGTGCAGTGAGAGAAGGAACCTTAGACCTACAGTCCTATAATTGATAGTACAACTTTATGTCAATTGAGTTATGGTCATGTTAATTGTCAACACTTATACACTCAACTAGGAAAAGGAAAATTTCAAGAATCAACAACCATAATCATATGAACAACAAAATTGGGACAAGCTTTGATCATGACATGGCATCAACATCCAAAGTTTAAACTAGGAAGGAAGTTGAAATTGCAAGGAAGGAAGACACCATAAACAAAAAGTGACATTGCATGGGAAACATTTTGAGCTATACAACAACTTAGTGTGAGACCCATTGTATGAAACAGAATCCTAACAATATAGACCAATAATTGAGACTGAAAATTGTTGAAATGGACTTGTTTTGTCTTGCAAAAAGAGAACTTAGCAATTTGGGCTGTGACAGAGATAATTGTTTTATTTGGGAAAAAGGAATTCAACTTTTTTAGATATGGAATGACAATTAGAATGTTGATAGACCAAATTAGATAAAAAACATATATGCAAATACATATACACACATATAAGACAATTGTTCATGAATTAATGATATTTGCTTTTACAGTATAAAATCTTAAAATATTTTTCTATGGGAAATATTTAGCCTTATAAACTACAGAGAAGAGTGTGGTATTAGTAAAAAGCTTGAAGAAGGGGGCTTCTTAAAAGGCTTGAATTCAACAAGTTGCTCATTTCTTCAAAGCCTTAGAATGGAGCAGTTTCATTATGGTTCTCAAAGAAGAGAAGAACCAGATGACTTCAATTTGAGAGAATGGCCAGTTAGGGCAAGGATCAAGTGTGAGAACACAAGTTCCAGAAGGTTTTCAGGGTCTTATATAAGAAGCTTTAGGGAAGATGGCAGATCCTTTAGATCAAACATAACCATCTCCAGCACTGCTTCTTCCCCAGGCTACTCCATGAGAGGTACTTAAAAAGAAAAAACACCTCTCTGTTTTCTGCTTCAAGTCAGTTTTTCCTGTCATGGATTTTCTCTCATCTCATCTTTTGTTTCTTGATTTCTTTTGCAGATGAAATTGACCCATCAACCTATTCTTTCACTACTGCTCTCAAAGGTAAGACATTTTTGCAAACACCCTAAGGAACCACTCCATAAACCTTGGTTTCAGCTGAGAAAAGCAAATAAAAAAAAATGGAGTTGCCTTTCAATAGTAAAGTGGGTGGTGGGTTTTTGTGCAGCATTGCAAGCCAGGTCAAGTTATAATAGCTGGGAAAGCTTGTCACCAGAGGGATTTGCTTTGAACTCAAAGTGGTATGAAGCAGAGAAATATATTTGCAATCCTCTTTCTGGGGAGGTTCCCATGGAGTGTTTATCTGCTAAAACACTAAGTGCAAGGTCATTCAGAAATTTCAGAACCAGAATCACCATGTCTGCTCCTTTAGTTTATTCCACAAATTCCAGACAACTCCAAGATAGGCCAATCAATTTTCCACAGGAGGAAGCAGTTCATCAGTATCCAATTCCAGGTATCATCAGTTTTTTTTGTTCCCTTGCTTTGAAAGGTTTCTTTGAAGCTGGATTCAATATCAAAGAAGTTCATTGTTTGAGTTGTAGAAAAGAAAGTGGAGGGGATGACGACCAAGGATGTGGGAACTCAAAGCACACCACCTGATAGAAGTTCAACAAGTCCTAGTCCTGCATCGACACCTCCAATTAACGAGAGATCGTTGAAGGAATATGGGAAAGAACAAACTAGTTCACCAAATTCTTATTCCATTCCTAAAAAGAAAGCAGAGAAAGCGGTATGTATATTCTATGATCTTTCTAATGATAATAATGATTTAGTAGAAGGAAGATTCAAAGGGGTTTGAGATGACAAGCTTAATACAAATACAAACCCAACTAATTAAGAAATCTAGGAAGAAACTTTAGGCTGATTAACCTATTCCCCAAAACATAAGAGGGCAAACAGTAATAATTTGGATGTTTCAGTCTCTTTCTCGTTGATTGTGCATTTCTACAAATGGGGCCGTCAAGATTAGGCTTGACTGATTCAGATCAATGATCTAACAAAATGGAGAAGTGTAAGAGTAAAAATGGGACCACGCTCTTCACATATTCCTATAGGCTATAGCTTACAGACCTATGATTTTCTCCCATGGTTGTCTGCTTCCCAACAACTCATACAGTTGTGGTTGTCTCTGTTTGTGGGAAGCATTTCCGGACAGCAAAAAAGAATCAATCAGATGGGGAAAACAGAAAAAGAACTTGGAGGACTCCAACCAAGAATATATCAGTATCAAGAGCAAAGCCAATTTCACAAAACATATTTCCAAACTCCCAACTACCATAAACACTGTACCAAACATTTAACAATCCCACTTCTCCAACCATTCCCACCCTCCTTGCTTTGTTGTGGAGCCCATCGAGATTCTTTCCTGCAAAATACAAAATTGGTTCTCACAGTTTCTGCTGCTTTATATTGAAATTTCTTCTTTATTTCATTCTTTCTGGAAAGAATTGTTATGCATTTGAAGGATATGGTCAAATGGCTAAAATAATGAAAAAGAAAAAAATGACTGAATCATTGCATCTGTCATTCATTAGACATCCACATGCTTGTACCTCAATATCAGTAAGTATAATTTCAAAATCAGTCCACAGGTGAAAGGGCCGGATTCAAGGGAAACACTAAAAGTGAAAAGAAACAAAAAAAGTAAAACGAAAAAACAGTTCTCAAAGGTTATTGTTGAGCAGAAGAAGTGACCCTTTGTGGATTTTGTGTTACTGGTATGATGGAACTGTGATTCATCTTTTCACCAGTAGCTTTGAACATTTTTTGGTAAGAATCAATATGGATCATAATTTGTAACTTTGTTAGAGTGCCTTTTTTTCTTCTCCTTTCAGTTGAGGAGGAAAAGGTAACAGCTCTAAATTAATCAAAACTTCACTTTCACAATGAAATATATGAGGCTCAAAAGATAATTTAGTTGTACAGTCCTTCACGTGGCTAATCTTCTCATTTTGGGAATAAAATGTTATTCCAGCACAGAGATATTGCATTTCTCTCGTCCTTAAACCACAGGTGTTTAGTAAAGTTTGAGTATTTTCTACAAATTTCCATGAGGGTCATGTTCACAGATGACAATGCCTAAATTAGCAAATATAAGAGATATCCCATTCTCCTCAGACCCATACACAACAGTAATGAGTCTAATTTGAGTGCAGGTGACAATTAAAGCAAGAAAAGAGAAGGAGATGACAAAAGGAGAAAAGGGAGATAGAAACAGTACAAACGAGCAAACGTGGAGGCAAGGTGGGTGCCTGTCATGGATGAGAACAAGACAGAGAGATAAACACAAAACAAGAAAGAAAAACTTTTTACCTCATTTGAAAGGGTGCTGAAAAGTTACTGAGAAAATGGCAAAAGGAGATTCGCTTTGTATTTCAGGCATATTTTTGCAGGTGTTAGTGGGGTTTGTGTTTGTGTTAAGAAATTTAAGAGCAATCATGGAGAGGGACCTCAGGCCTGGCGAGAAAGGTTAGGGCTTTTTAGTTTTGTGGTTCTCTGCTTTAGTGTTGGTGCCGAGTGATATTAGTTTTCGTTTATTGGGATGGTGAAAGTTGGGAGCAGCTTTACCTTCTCACTTCACGTGCCTGCCTTTGTCTTTACCTTTAAACAAACAAAGGTTTTAATAACTAGGATTATTAATTTCATTACCTTTCACTGGTTACTAAGAAATGAAGCTTCCATCAATTCAGAATCCAATTCTAATACTATAAATCATAAAGTGGATCTCTAAGATGTGTAAGGGAATAAAGAAGATCAGTTGCAGTTGCACGATACGAGTGCTTCATGAGCTAATAAAACAACCCAAATGGAGAGGACCCAATAAGATCACAACAGTTAGAAATTCAAAATGTACATATCACATTTGTTAGAAACTTGGAATGTTCAAACATCAACAATATGATGGTTAAAATATGATATTTTAAATTAGAATCTTCATTAGTTTCAATTAATCATTAAAATTTGGTCCTGCCGTTGAAATTTTATGTCCAGATTTTGAAAGTAAAAGTAAACTGAGTTTTTAAAAGTTCACACTAAAAACAGATATTTTTCTCTTTTTAGAAAAAAAGACTAAACAATTTCACCCGCTGTAAAAAATATTTAAACAGAATAGAAAATCAAAGAACCAAAATCTTCGAATATTCATGTTTGCATTTCACACTTTAGTTTACCCAAATATTCATGTTTGCATTGCACCTTTCTAAAGCAACAATTTGCAAGAACTTTCCGATACAAGTATTTTCCTGGCCCATCTAATTTTTAACTGAATTATAGACTTTAGTCGACCCGATTCTCACCCATAGACGAAGGAGATGCCAACTCTTCGATTAGGAAATTCGGGCCCTCACTCGATGAGATAGTCAAAATCCCATTTTTTACAGCGATGAAAATTGAAAAGTGGGGAGTGGAAGAGAAGAGACAATAGGATATCTGTAATGGAAGTTTCACGTGGACTTGACCCTTGAGAGAATATACAAAAGCCAGACGAGCATAAAAACACATGTTTCTCAATTCCCCCCTTTTAATGGCTACTGAAAGGAGATGATACTTCCAGAAAGCAACTTCAAGAGAACTTTAGGAGAAGCCAGGAGCGGAGCCACCAGCTTTAGCAACTGAAATATAGTAACAAATCATTTCGTTTTTTGTTAGGTGTTTTAAAAAAACCCAAGCTACCATTTATGAAAATTTTGTTTTGTTTTTGGAATAGGGCCAATAATTCAATTTTTTGTTTAGAAAAAAAAGATGAAAACTGTGGTAAAAAAGTTATAAGAAAACCAGAAAATAAAAAGTTTAAAAAACCAAATGGTTATTAAACGAAGCCTAGGTCAGTTTATCAAACTTAAAAAATAGGCAGCATTTAATACCAAAGCCACGTGGAAGCTGTTAGAAACACTTGTAAGACTTCATTTGGAGAATAATTATTGATGAATCACTGATCGGCAAAAATCTTCAATGAAATCATTGAAATTTGATGAATGAGACTTCAAAGTACCCTATGTAGCAACGGCAACAGTTTAATAGTAATAAATGCTATTGTCCCAAAACAAGAAAGTCAAGATTATGTATCAATGTACAACTACAAGTATAAGGGTTTTCAAAAAAATATATATATATATACTTACAAAGTGGACAGCAGGGATTTTAAAAAAATATATATACTTACCAGAACTTCACAAGTGGACAGCAGTTTGTATACTAAATGAAACCATTATATGAGCAGAATTTGATTACACCATATACTTTATCATGGTGAATCACCGGGAATAGTGTTAGAAATAAGCCGGACTTCATACAAATCATTCTCTCCCTTACCTGCAAAAAATTCAAGAAATTTTCAGTAACAATGGTATAATTTCCAAAAAAAAAAAAAGAAGAAAGATAAATTATGCAACCCATTAAGCTCACCAACTTCTGCGGTGATCCCTGGTCCAAAAAAAGAAGCAAATTTTGCCTGCAAATTCATCATAGGTTCATCTTTTAATATAATGTCTTCACACAGTTTCAAGTCTTCCGAAAACTATTCTTCCTTTAGAATGACGATAAACATTCATCATCATGACTACATCAGCACAAGCAAAATTTGGGTTTGAGCAACAATTAAATTAATCTTCTGGAGAGTTAAGAAGGTAAAAAAATATCCGACAGCACTCTTTCTTCAACCATATAAAGAGAAGCATACGTAAATTACCTGTCTTTGCTCAAAATCTGACAATGTCAAGGCTTTGGCTTCAAACACCAAGACCAGGCAATACTTTCCATCTCCTGTGACCTAGAATTGTACCCAATGGCATAATATTAGAATCATACTGCTGTTATCATGCTATTGTATTTAGTAGTACTTCCAGTTGGTCCAATCAGAAGCGTCATAAGTACTGCAAGATATCTGAAACAAATACAAAGTCAAGTAAACATACTTCTTCACGAATACTTTGCAAAATAGGTGCACTCCTTCGAGGAATTCCCCCAGCCTGTGCATACAAAAGAAGAATGCAATAATGATAAGTTTACAAAAATTGATGTAAAGCATAAAAATGAGGATTCAAATAAACAATTGATACAATTTCACATTAAGATTGTAAAAGAAACTTCTATCTGTATTTCTGTATCTGTCTGACCTTCTTCAAGTTATTCAAATGCAGGATGACCAATTTAAGAAAGAAACAAAGAGAAATGAGGGCAATAAATGATGGCAAGAAGAGAACTTATAAGCTGAGAAGCCTTGGCCATACATGACATTACTGTACAAATGTACAATAAAAATCTAAAATACAATCTAAGAACAATATTAAATTATGAATATGCGTTGAAGAAATTGATCCATCCAAAGTACTAAAAGAACAAGTTGATTAAATGTTCATACCTTACAGTATTATGAATTTATTTTATATATCGAACTGTTAATTGGCTAGAAAGTAGGGTACAAGTAGAGGAGATGGACATGACAACACGTTATCTTCAAAAAGTTGGGAGTTAGAACCAGAATCTATTTGTATACTTTGATGAATTTCAATAATTCCAATAATAGTTTATATAAGTTTACATTTGAATTAGATGTTAACATTTGAAATACAATATGAAGCACACGACAACTACGAGAAGTTGAAGAAATCAAATGATAACAGTGATGCGACATCTTATGATATGGCTCATTAAGAAAATTTCAAATCAGAGAAACACAGTTCTGAATGGCTCAATGTCTTGCAAGTACATAAAATTCATGAGCAAATATATCCGAAAAAGAATTATATTTTCAAAACAAGAAATATAATATTTTGTTCAACATCATAAATCTTATTTAATATCTTTATTTGTGTCAAGGACCAAAAGAATAACTATTAACCCTCTAATAGTCTATTTAAGCATCCCACAATGTTGGGAGTCCTGCAGTATCTGTTATGTGACAGACATCTAAAACTAGAATAGGCACTACGTAACGCATGCTAGAAATTACTTTCACATAGTACTTGATCTTTTTCTGTTTGTCACATTTACCAATTGGTCAGTCTTCTTAGTTGTTGATCGACTGCTGACTAGTTAACTAACTATTTTGTTCAATTAGTTCATTATTACTACAATTGAGTCAAATAGCAGAGCAGAGCCTATATAATGGTGACAACTTCTAAACCTTCTTAAATACTATTTCTTTCATTTCCTTTCATTTCTTGTTCCCAATAGGTTCTTGTACTTTTGAGCATTGGTCTCTTTTGATTTTATCAATCAAAAGTGATCGTAGTTTCATGTAAAAAAGAAATATTATCTCTTTCATATTCAGTAAGGATTTGTAAGAATCTTTTGAGTGTTAGATGCCACGCTTCATCCTTCAAGAAGAGAACAAATGGATGATAAGAGGCTATCTCGACATTTATTTAACACCAGTTTCAAAATCACATCAAAATGTGCATTCCTAGACCTATGTATTGGATGGGAAAAGCATGAACTGGAGTTCAAATAGCTTGGATCCAAATACTAGTCAGCATCTAGTGGTTTATTGAAATTCTAGTTTCAGAACAATGCAATGGCTAAGCAAAAGTAAAGCCAACTTTCATTTTCTACAATGATAAAGCAGGAGTCTTTTGAATGATATAATGCTAATAAGGAAATAAGAATCCATTAAATAATATATATATATATATTAAAAAATTAAAAAATTAAAAAACAAACAAACAAACAAAAGAAGAACAGAATATGCAATCAAAGATCACAAAGAAGGATAATTCAAGCAATCCCAGTTTACTTACCAGACCATACTGGAAAATCCGTTTCAATGCCTCATCCAAGTGTTGTTCATCCCCATAACGGAACCTAATAACATCATCTCTTACCTGGTGACAAATGTTATGAAGTGATTAGAAATATGAAACTTGTCGATATACTAAATAACAATGTATGTGAAACAATTTAAGTTAAACTCGCAAGTGACATATTATTGGAAACAACAGTCAAAGTGAAATAAAACATAAGGTTTTTGTTCTTTTCAAACTTTTCATTTATAATCTGGAAAGAAAATATTCACACAAACCAACAGATTCGTGCTTTGACAAGCTGTAGTACAGTATGAACAAGATGAAAGTTCATGTTTAAAAACTGAATTTGACTAGATGAAGAGGCCTAAATAAACTAAATGAAATATTATAGAACAGTAAATAGAAAAACATGATTAGTATCAATTGGTAATTATAAATGACAAGCAAAAATAAATAGAAAAGGAAGAATTTCGAGAGGCCTCAAATTCTCCACATGCAGCTATAAATCAGACTACGTTTCCCATTCTTCCCATATGTTTAATTGCTCATCGTTTCTCTCTTCCACCCCTCCTACCCAAGTATAATTGCTTCCCGCCCTTCTGGGGCCAATTTTTTTTTCTCCTTAACGTTCTAATTACAAATTTGTCCTTCTACTCCCTCTATAAGAATAAATGAACAAGAATGGCCGGTCTATCAAAACAAACACTCACAAGAGAATATATTTACTACATATTTTACTTGCGTATCCATTAGAAAGAATCACGTTCCAAGAAGAAACCTGTTTGAGAATTGGGGTGGCACATGTTTCCCTCAGTTTTTGAGCATCTAAGTATGTCAAGCATGGCACTGGTTTGAGTTCAGCATACTGCAAAACACTCAAAGGCTTGAATGAATTACGTAATTCTCTCTATCGATTCTTTTGCTTTTCAGCACAAGCTCATAAAGTTAAAGAATTAGGAAAAAAGAAGCAACACTGCAAGGACATTTCAGAAAGGAAATAACCAATGAAACATAGAATGTCGTTGAACACTAAAATGACACTACTTTTCTTCAAAACACCAGATAGAAACTTTTAGGTACTTTGAATTTGGATGAGCTACTGAGTTATAACTTATAATGTGTGGTATAGAAAAGCTGAATGACCATAAGATGGACGTGGCTACTGATGCAAAGCACACATTTATCACGTTAATCCTTTTTTAGACTGCAAAAGGTGAATAAATAGAAAGTTATACCTTTAGAGCCATGCCAATAATTGCAAGAGGGAAGCCATATGTTAGCATAAGGGCAGACCATTCAGATCCAGGGAGGATATTAAAGTATGCACCAAATCCATACCTATAGAACGATAGCAGATCAAACGTACAAGTTATAAATTTAAGAATTTTGAGCCTGAGGAGGAAGAAACTTACGACAACAAAGAAACCCCAACACCTAAGCCAATAACACCAAATGAAACCTGTAAAAAAAATTGTAAAACACCACAACAACAGAACAAATAGACTAAAAGAAATTACATCGCAATTCATAAAGAGAAAAGCTGTGTACATCAATGGTGACAAATGAAATTGTACATTGCATTCAAAGGCAACAATCAAAATCAATATACTGTAATGACTTTCTTGGATACTACTATGCCATTGCAATCAGGGGTACCATCCTGCCAGCTCCCATAAGTATTTTATTGCACTATATATCAAAGTATTTAGTACCTACGCAGTTTCTTTATTCCAAATATTTGGGGCATACTTATTTTTCAAATAGAATATTGGGAACATAGTAAATGATTAATTTGTCCTAGTTTAACAGCTTAGACTTTTAATTATAACAAAGTTTTAGTTTAGTATCAAAGCGCGATATCTTAAATACAAATCTCTGCAACATATACGTATACATATACATACACACAGAAATATATATTCATCGACTGGAGTCTCCTTATTTACCTTTCCCTCCTTCTAACGCACTAAATTTTCACGCGAAGAACCAAGACACGTGACAACAGAATTAAAACATCTCATCTCGTTTCTTTACAACCACTGCAGCAAATAGAACAGAATAGAGAAATCCCAATCCAAGTGCTACCTAGGAGTCTCTGCTGCCAATACTCTCAACAGTTCATTAGCTTAGAGAGTCAGAAACGTACTTTCGCAAGCGAGAATTCGTCGTCGGTAACTACTGCTTTGTCCGGCGAGGCTGAAACGGAAGACGGCTGAGTAGAATCAGCAGCTCTAGCCGAGAATGTGAAAGCTAATCGCTGAGGCTTCTGCAGAAGCGTTCTCGGTTCAAAATGTACCAAAAAGTTGGGTCTGCCGAGGAAATTGCCACCAACAGGAAGGGAAATTGTGCGGTAGGGACGAGAGAAACGCAGAGAAACAACGGAGAGGCGATTGCCGAGAGTGAATTGGTCATAGGAGCAAGAACAGAGACCAGGAGTTGGAGATATTCCGCTGATCGACATTGACTCTCTCTCTCTTTCTCTGAAGCTCTGAAGAACGCCAATGGAAAGCGAAGCTCGGTTGGTTAGAAAGAAACGAGAATCGGATCCGTTTCTCTAACCCGCCAATTTACAACTACGTGTCTCCATATTATCCCCCAATTATTTATTTATTTATATACATATATATTTGGCAAATTGCAAAAAATAACACTTGAAGTATGGCGGTAATTCCAATGTACCTCTCAAACCTCCATCTGTAAAGAAGAATAAACCTATTTTAAAGACCAAAAATATAAAATGGCTCAAGTTTTTTAAAAAAATGTTAAATGACCTTCTGCTGATGTCATGGACGTGTAAAATTATAAATTTTTTCATGATTTTTTATTTCTTCGGCAGCCTAACCTCGGTAAAACTTTTTTTCTCCCTCTTTCCTTCTTTTCCTTTTACGGCGGACCAACTTCTGTGAAACTCTTTTTTGCTTTTTTTTTCTTCTTTCCATCTTTTTATTCTCCAATACGACCAACTTGGCAAAACTATTTTTTTTCTTTTTTTTTTTTCTTCTCTTTTCTTTTTCTTCCTCTCTAGCACAATCAACTTTGCGAAAAACCACTCACAATTTGAGGCAGTAAGAGATGAGAGTGATATATGGGTGAGAAAAGAAGAGCAAGAGCGAGAGAGTGATTTGTGAGTGAATAAAGGGGGAAAAAAAAGCTAGAGCAAGAGCAAGATGGCTTTTTCCTTGTGCTTAAGTTTATTTTGGTAATTTCACCTGTATGTGACGTCAGCAGAAGGTTATTTGACAATTTTTTTCCAAAAAGCAGGTCATTTGCTATTTTGGACCCAAATTTTGGCTCATCCGTACAAATTTTCCATGTAAGAATTAGCCCTAAACTTCTAAAAGCATTTAAATTAGACATTCAAGCTTACAATAATTTCGAAATTTGAGACAAAAATTGAAACTCAAATTTATACAAATGTTATATTTTATATAATTATGTAAGTTTGAATATCTAATTTGACTCAATTTTAATATTTATATAAATTTGAGAGTTTAATTATAAAATTAAAAGTTTAAAGATTTAATTGCAATTACCACCATATTTTAAGGTGGATAATATAAAAATGGACATTAAAAAAAAATAATAAGAAGAAGAATTCTTATTGATTTTAGGATTAGGAATCCCAATTATAAAATACACAAACTTCCTTATAAATAGTGAGTCCAAGTCGAAGTAATTCTGATTGGCGCCAAAATCACAAAGCCTTAATTTGAAGCAAACTTTTGGCATGAAAATGTCGTCTTCTTCTTCCGTCTTTGGTTTCTATGCTACCGCCGACTGTCTGAGGATGGTTTGGTTAAACGACTCGGCGGCATCCTCCGATTATTCAAAGCTTGAGATCGTTACCGGCCCTCCTGATTTTCGATTTCTTCTTGACGATATTCCTCACTTTGTCGATTATCTCCCCGCTTCTCTAAAGGTTTCTTTTTCCTCTCGATTCCTATCTGTTAAAGCAAATTAGGTTTATTTCTAATTGGAGATTTTTTTTTTTCTTTCTTTTATCTATTATTCCTTCCCTTTCTTTCTTTAATTGAGTTTATTGGAGTCTACTTATTTGTCTTTGTAATGTATTTGGATAATAACTAATTATTCAAGAACATATGCAAATTTCACATAGTTTAAAATTGTGTACTTTTTTTATCTCTATTCCTGTCAAGACCATAATTGGACGCACTTTTGTTTTTTTGTTATGGGTTTCGACTTCTTTATTTGTCGGTTCTTTTAAATCTGTTGTTATAGGTCTTTATTTTGTTCTAAATTTGTAGTTATGGGTCTTTATTCTGTTTTTAATGCGGTTGTTTGTGGGTTCTGTTTTTGATTTCTATGTAGATCTATGTTTCCATGCTAAAAATTCTTAGTGGGTCTCTGTTTTCAGTCTAGAAGTTCTTTGTGAGTTCTGTTTTAAATCTTCTGTGATAATCTTTGTTTCCAACTCAGAAGTTTTATGTGGTCTTTGTTTCTAGCGTAGATATGTCCTTGTTTGATTCGAAAGTTTTCTTTCACCACCTCAAATTTTTAAGCATACCACATTGAGTTTGAAGAGATGTTACTCTAAATTAATTAGAGTTTATTCTTAATTAGTATTTTTCTTTTTATATATTATTCCTTCCGTGATTTCTTTTTTTAGTTGGGTCTTTATTTAGCTTTATAATGTATTTTGATAACAACTAATTACTCAATAATATATATACAAATTTCAAAACAAATTATGTCATAAATTTGATTATAATCTAAATAATTGTTTTAAATAAAATTACTTTAATAAACATTACATTGAATATAAATTATTGTTAATTAATTAATAGATTTGTTTTATGTTTTTTTTTTTATATAATTACGATTTTATAATATTATATTATTTTATAATATATTGTGTAATTTTAAGAAACTGAATTTGAGGTTATAAATTCTAATACTATTTATCCTTTCTAATACAATTCTACCGTTTTAAATTTGACATTCAAAATTTTAGATATCTAAAAACATAAAAATATAATTTTCATATTTTGCATTATTTGGATTACAAAATCTCAAAATTCAAATTTTCTACCAAACACAATTTACCAAGTAAACTTAATTTGTGTAGTTTTAGATTTATAACTATATAGTTTCTAGGCTATTTTCAAATATAATAAAATACGCCAAAATATTTATAAATATAACAAAATTTCATAAATAGTAATTTATTGTGATCTATCGCAGTAGACAGTGAAATTAGACTACTATCTGTGTCTCGATAGATATAGATAATACTTTATCATAGTTTATCACGGTCTATCACAGATAGGTGTGATATTTTACTATTATTTGTAAATATTTTCAGCAATTTTGTCATTTAAAATAATTTCTCTAGTTTTTTTTTCTACTTATGTGTTTTTATTAGGGTTTCTTTTTTTTAATTTTTCAATTTTGCATAAAATAATATTCAATATTTGAATTTGAATATTTTTGTTGCATATGTTTTCTCTAGTTTGAAATATATAATTTTGTGTCTTATTTGCAGGCATATTCAAATCCATTACATAATCATTCTGCCTATTCTGAAATTGAGTATGTTTCTATAGTTGATTATAACACATTATATTTTCTATTTAAAATTTATAGCAACATATACTAACAAAAAACACATGTATTTTAATGAACAGGCAATACTTTGTTGATGTGGATGATGTTGTTGCTCAAAATGTAAGTAATTTGAGTCTATACTTTCAACCCTTATAGTTGTTAATCATAGGATTTAACTCTAATTTTGGGAAGTTTTTTCCTTTTTTTTTTTCTAAATAGATTATTGTTGAAAAGAAAACTCAAAGGGGGAGATATTTTCGACTTGCTGGACCTCGCCAAAAGGTTACTAAGATTTAGTTTTAGATCGTTGTAGCTTTTAAAATAATTGCCATCAGTTTTGCTTTGTGAAAAATCATCTATGAAAAGAAGTAAAATAGTGTTTGGTAAATTTTAATTATAAATTAGAAAAGTTAGTTACATTGTTAGATAAATTAATCCTAAGTGTAGTTTAATTATATGAACTAAAGTAGGTTTATTATTTTAATTATTTTTACGCATTGATAATTAATTTATAATATGTTTTTTTAAAAATTTTATATGATGTGAATTTTAACTAATTTTCTTTAATCTAAATTATTCGAATAAAAGTTTAAGAAAAATAATGGTTAAAAAGAAATTAAATCAATTAAAATTTAAAAATATATTAAATGGAAGAATATTGTTATAATCTATTTATTTAAATGGTTAAGAAACTAGTCGAATTAAAAAGAATGTAGAATCTAAAAGCTACTACTATCAACTTAAAAAGTGATTTTCATAGATTAACTACTAATAATTTATTTAAGATTTTTCCTAAATCACTTCCAACCATTACAAAAATTACTTTCTTTTTTCCCCTCCTTGCTTCAATATTGTTCTTGTTGTGCTAGTAACTAACACATGATTATATATTGTTAGGTCGTTTTTGAACCCGATGAAGTTCATGCGTGTATTGTAACTTGTGGGGGTTTGTGCCCGGGTCTTAACACCGTTATTAGGGAAATAGTATGGGGATTACATCACATGTACGGTGTCCATAAGATCGTTGGTATTGAGGTGATTACATACTTTTATTTCTTTTAATCACACACTTAAATATCATCAATCACATTATTACTTTATAACAAAATAAATTGGATTGTTTTACAGGGAGGGTATAAAGGTTTTTATACTAAAAATACAATTCAATTAACACCAAAGTTCGTGAACAACATTCATAAACGTGGTGGCACAATCCTTGGAACATCAAGAGGTGGCCACAGTACATCCAAGATTGTCGATAGCATTCAAGAAAAGGGCATTAATCAGGTATAAATAGACGTAACAATCTCTATATATATAAGATGTATCATCTTAAAGGGACATGTTGGAGATCTTACATCGAAAGTTGTTCCATAGTCAGCCTTAAATTTTGTGTTTTGGCTTCCATGCAGGTTTATATACTTGGAGGGGATGGAACTCAGAAAGGAGCTGCAGCCATTTATGAGGTACCTATATTTCTAAATATATAGGTAGAAAATCTATTAAAAGAAACATTTTGATCTCATATAAATTATGGTTTTCATTCAGGAAATCAGAAAGCGTGGCCTCAAAGTTTCAATAGTTGGGATTCCAAAGACGATTGACAATGATATTCCAGTAAATACTATATATAAACTTTTTTTTCTTTTTTCTTTTTTCTTTTTTGTCAATTCCTTTTTTATTTGTACATGCATGTGAATTATCAAATTTATATTTGACTTAGATATTATGTTCGTGTATTTTTAGGTCATAGACAAGTCATTTGGTTTTGACACTGCTGTTCAAGAGGCTCAACGTGCTATTGATGCTGCCCACGTTGAAGCTGAAAGTAATGAGAATGGGATCGGTTTAGTGAAGTTGATGGGACGCAATAGTGGTAAGAGAATGATTAACTTACCCCTAGTTGGTGTTAGAATTTGTTTGGTTTCAATGATTTCTTATTTAACTAATATTTAGTTTATATTGAATTGCATAGGATTTATAGCCATGCATGCAAGTCTTGCTAGTCGAGATGTTGATTGTTGTTTGATACCAGAGTCACCCTTTTACCTAGAAGGGAAGGGTGGTCTGTTTGAGTATATAGAACATTGCCTAGAAGAACAAGGACACATGGTTATAGTGATAGCTGAAGGTGCCGGACAAGAGCTTATTTCCAAAAACACAAACCAATTGGATGCTTCTGGAAATAAGCTACACGAAGACGTCGGTTCCTGGATATCCCAACAAATTAATGTTTGTTTGTCCTAATTATTTCAACTTTATATTAAACAATTTTGTTTGTTTCCTAGTACTTTAAAACTTATACTAAAATGCTTATTCATCCAGGATTACTTCAAGGAAAAGAGGAAGCTTCCAATAAATCTTAAATACATAGGTCATATAATCTCCTTTTCTTCACATGAGTTATACAAGAAATTACTTAGCATAACATATATTGTTTCATTTGCAGATCCTACTTATATGATTCGTGCAGTTCCTAGCATTGCATCAGATAACATCTTCTGCACCCTTCTTGCTCATAGTGCTATTCATGGCGCAATGGCAGGATACACAGGCTTCACAGTAGGTCCAGTAAATGGAAAACATGCTTACATACCATTTCATGTAAGCCTAATATTAGAAGCTTTTGTTCCTCATTGTTAATGAAAAGATGCTTAATATCGTAACGTACATCATGCTTATGTTAGTTGGAAAGAAATTTGGAAGAGAGAATTATGAAAGAGGCTACTAATGTTATTGAGCAACTTATTTATACTAGTTGGTACCCCTTGAATGTATCGCTAGAATCTCGCCAGCACTTTATGATTTAATGGTTATAAACTAGATAATTCTTCAATCTATTCAAAACGCCTCTTACAAATAATATTTTTAAAATATTCTAATGTCGTCCTTACATGTGCAGCAAATAACTGAGAGACAGAACAAAGTTGAGATAACCGATCGAATGTGGGCGAGACTATTGTCTTCTACCAACCAACCAACTTTCTTGAAGTCGGGACAAGTCGGGGTTGACCAAAACAACAATACCTCACAAGAGACAAGCTGAAGCCTTTTATTAATCTAATGATTTATCATGTAACTAATTATTTAATTTTTTTTTCTTAGTTATATATTTTGTACTTAAGGGCTCCCTTTTTTACATACATTTTTTAATCAATAAAATAACAATTTTTTTCTTGAATTTTGGCTCCCCTAAGTTATGTTATAACAAGAAAAGAAGAATAGAAATTTACGAGATATAGAGAGCACTACATCCCTAACACCAAACTCATGACCAATGGGGTTGAAATTACTATAAATCTGATGAAATTCATGCCAATATAAAAACTATCTTAATTTTCAAATTAATAGTGTGTTGGAAACTGGAAGTGCCTCTATATTAGCAATTGAATATATTACTACTTTTTAAATATGAATAATTAATTGCTTAATCATTGATCTAGGTGGCTCCAACTTATCCCTTTAGCCTACATTTACCAAATTGTTATGAAAATTGGTGTAATTGTAATAGAATTCTATCGATGAATCAATTGTAACGAGTCTAAATCGTTAGAATATTTTTCTACTGCTTTTACTTAGAATTATGAATTTTGTCGTATTTACTGTTATTGTTACTGTTACCATCACCACCCAAGGTAAAACGGTAACGATAACAGTAAATGTGTCAAAATTCGTAATTTTTCGTTTGGGACAGTAACCATAACGACAACGATACGACGTAATTTCCAGACGTGATTGGATTGAGCACCATCTACTCGTCAATTAATTTGTATTTTTTTTATTATATACTTAGAAGTGGGCCCTTTGTGTCAGTACATATAGAGAACACAAGTAAACAACACAGAAGATAATCAAATGGGGCCCACTTTTCACACCACCGTTGATTTATTATGTTTTCATTTAAGTAAACGAGTCTTAATTCAAACTTAAAAAGAGGATAGAGATACTTGCGGATATATCAACCGTATTTGTCATTATATTTGTAAACCCAAGACACTTCGACATCAAGATTATCTAATATCTTACATTGAGATTAATCGATATCTTAGTTATCTTTTAGAAATACACATTAAATACAAAAAAAAATATATATATATATCATCAACTCATTCTATCATGAATATGAATACTAATAACAATTTCTATTATAATAATAATAATAATAATAAATAAAATAAAATAAAGGTTTTTCTAACGGGAATTGGAAACAGACCGCCCATGAGTTGGCTCACAAAGGTTTTTCTAGAGTGACGTCGTCATGGTATTTGGATTTTCCTTCGTGGTTGGTACAAGCACGATACTACTAATTTTGCTTTCTCATGCTCTTAAAAATATATATATTAGCCAACTAAATAAAAATAATAGATTAAAATGTCATCTTGGTTTCTATATTTTAAATTTTATTTTATTTAGTTTCTATATTCTCAAATGTTCAATTTATTTAATATATTTTTAATAAAAAATGACTTTTTTCAAATATACTAAAATGAGTCAAACTATTCATAAATATAGAAAAATTTTACTTTTTATCCGCAATTGGCTACGATAGACTTCCTATACTTGTAAATAGTTTAATATTTCTTCTATTTATAATAATTTTTTTAAAAAAATTAAAACTAATTAGTGGAGCAAGTTTATTGTTGAAAATAGTACTTTCAATTAAAATAACAATAAATTGTTAAAATATCATTTTGATCCTTATACTTCAAGATTTATTTAATTCTAATTGGTGTACTTTCAATTACTTAAGTTTAGCCTCTGTACTAAAAATAATCTTAAACTAATCACTCAAAGTAATTTTTTTTAAATCAAAATTGATCAAATAATAATTTTCATGTCAATAAATATAATATGTGAACATGTTTTCTAAATTAGGCTAGTAAATAACAAAATGTTTTTAGAAAATCAAGATAAACAAAAACTATATTTAAGATTTCTCAAAAGTACAAAAACTAAAATTATAGATTTAAAAGTACATGAACTAAAATTAAAATAAAATAAAAATTTCAAACTACTAGTATTAAGGTTATATTTTAACCAATACTTTGTTGTGTGAATTTGGATTTATTAAAATTGCAGTATATGACACATTTTGATTGAGTGTTGTTTAGGCTGCCAAGAGATTACGCTTAAATTTTTTTCTTTTAACAATAGAAAATACTTAAGTGCAGCTCTATTAGGAGATGAAGACTCCATCAAATAAAAACGTGTCCGTGACAATTGTTTTAAAAATCTTTTATGTATGTAGTAAGGGAGGGAGCATGCAATAAAATTTTGGCTCCAATTTCCCAAAATATAGACATATAAATAGTCCCGAAGACGGTGCGAATATTATGGTCACCGTTATTGGCCTTTGTTCGAGTTGAAAACGAAGAAGCTGCCTCTCCTCTATCGCGCCCTTCTCTGTTTTCCCGGCCTCTGATTTTGCCGTCGCGTCTCGCCGCCGCCGGATCTCGCTGTGTTTTGTGGTGCGTCCTCTCCTCTCTCATTTTTTTTTCTCTATTTACATACATTCTTCTAATTTCAGACGATGGTTGAATCCTCAACACTAGAATTTGGCATTCATTCCCGTTCTCCAAGATCACGAATCTATTCTTTTTTCTAATCTAGCAATACGTTTCGCCATTCTCAGTTAAAGTTACGTTGCTGTTTAGGCATTTTGTTTAGGAAATTTAAATTAAAGGTTTGATGTTCCTAGGTTCGTAAAGTACATTACTAAATTTTAACTTCATTTGATTTATTGGAAACCTTGATAGAAATCCTGAGACATAAGAGTGTATTAATGTATTTTATGAGTTACATTACGAGGACAATTTTCTATAGTTATAGGCTAAATCCAGTAAAAGTGAATGAAAGAATCTCTTCTGTCGTACCTTATTCAAAGTCTTCTTTCTTAAGGTTATCAATGTTATGTGTAGTTAGTTGCTGGCTTTGAATTTTCCCTTCTCTTACTATACTTCTGATGCCTTGCAATTTGGTTGGTAGTTTGTTGTTTGGGATGGCATTTTGATTTATTAGTGTAGCTTCGCGAGCAGCTTTGTAATATCATTGATGTAGACTTAATTTTGATATTGATCTCCTCGTTTCCGCATATTGTAGGCTGGACAAATCTCTAACTTCAAGCATGTCTGGAGAAGAAGAAGAAAATGCTGCAGAGCTTAAAATTGGGGATGGTACCAATCTTTCTGTACATCTCTGATTTTCTATCAATATTCAATTCAATGACATTTAAGTCGCTCAAACTTTCTGTGGCAATGTGTTTGCTTCGTATATTTGAAAGTTATGCATTTATTGGGAAATTCATTTATTTAATCTTTTAATTTGCTTAAAAAGTGAGAAACTGAATTTACTATGTTGTTCCCCATGCCTCATCATATATGGACCCTTATTGCACATTCTTTGGACCTTTTAGTAGCCAATGTGGAGATTGTTTTTCTGTTTTTAACAATGCATATAGCTTGGACTGGGAATGTGGAGTCAATGTAAACATTAATTAATCTTAAAGAAATTTCGTAGAGAGTGGTAATTTAAAGAAATGACTTTTGTTTTCTTGGTAAGAAATCGAGATTTCATTGAGAAAAGTGAAGGTTTACTCACGCATACAAACAAACCCACGAAAGGAGTCCTCAATTGTAATGCAAAGAAGTTACACATACCTAGTGGATGGTTGTTTTGCTTAGTCGAGAGAGAAGACAGATAATAAACTTCCTTTTTTCTTTAAAGCCGTTGGTTTATGTGATTATGTCTTGTAGCCATCTA
Source organism: Citrullus colocynthis (assembly GCA_031780015.1). Lineage (NCBI taxonomy): Eukaryota > Viridiplantae > Streptophyta > Magnoliopsida > Cucurbitales > Cucurbitaceae > Citrullus > Citrullus colocynthis. The sequence goes on from QLSR01000286.1 coordinate 2,367,442, forward strand.
CTTAGGATCGCAGAATCTCATAAGTTTCTCAGATATTGTTAGGTAAGAAATAGTCATTAGATAGGTGGTTGGACATCCATTTTTATGAGAAAAAAGTTTCTTTTACATGCACCTTCCATTTGTTTTTTTATGATATCATGCCATTATTTTCCATAATGCATATTCTTAATTTTATGAGCTGGTTCAATTACTAAGTTGAAGCATCACTTCCTTAATGATGTGAAAACTTGGCGAATTGGATCTAAAAAGTTGTGGTCCTTGTGACATGATTAAGACACCGCAATCCATAATGGTCACCTATCCAGGATTTAGTATCCTACAAGTTTCCTTGACGCTCAAATGTTGTAGGGTCAGACGGGCTGTCTCGTGAGATTAGTCGAGATGCACGTAAACTGGTCCGGACACTCACGATATAAAAAAAAAAAAAAAAAAAAAAAAAAAAAACACCTCAGTTCATATCTGTTGTTTAAGATTGAAATAGCAAAATGGGAGTTTATATATATGTATATATATTGGATTGACATTATATGGTTCTAAGGTTTTTGAAATTTTAGACGAAGATATGTGATCTATGCAAAATCTCAATTCTAATCTATAATCATTTTATCAATAAGATACTCAAACTATTGTAAGTTTGTCCAGGATAATGCACGGCTTGAGAGTCTGAGACTAGCCAAATCTTTGTGCTTTATATGGATAACTAATTAATCAAAATTTAAGCATTTGCCATCAAAATATTTTTGGTGAATACTCCTAAAGCTTTTTCAATTTCTTGTATTTATTTTGCTCTTGGTGCTCTTTGTTCTAAGGTCCATAAAAAGAAAATATAAGACATGATAACTGGCACTTCCTTTGTCTACCTGCAGAGTTTTTAAAAGCCAAGTGTTTAATGAATTGCGAAGTTTCTTTGATCCTTGAACACAAGTATGAGCAGCTTCAACAAATGGCCGAGGATCCAACAAATCAAATTTCTCAGTGAGATTTATGTTTATTAAATTTATTGATTCATAAGTTAAACTAGAGTCTCTCTTCTTCGTTGGAATAGCTAAAGCCTAAAATATATAATTAAATTATGATATTCATTCATTCTCACTTGCCATACAATACCAATGGATTTTTAATTTAGAATTTGGTCTTCTTTGGCAGAGTGTTTGAAAAGTCATTGCAGTATGTGAAACGCTTTAGTCGCTATAAGAACCCTGATGCTGTTAGACAAGTCCGAGAGTATCCTTTATTCTTAATGTTTTTTATTTTATGGGATGGTGGGAAGGATGGTTGTGCACATCTACTCTATGCTATAACTAACCCCATTTTGAACTAGATTTGCCAAAGTTCATTATATCTATACACCCATACTATTTTATAGGTTTGATATTTAATTCATGGAGGGAAATACAATTTACTTTATCACCTAAATTCTAAACAGTGAAGTTGGCTTCATTGTTTGAAATTGCGTAAAAGTGGTTAAATCTTAACTACTATCATATAGAATTCTAAGCAGATACCAACTAGCTGAGTTTGAGGTATGTATACTGGATCATTTGGTTTAATTAACTTACTTATTATTATTCTATGGAAAGGTTTATCTCCTCTTGAAATTTGCAGCTATGCGTTCTTGGCAACCTTTGCCCTGAAACTGTAGAGGAAGCTATCTCCATAGTTCCATCTTTGAAGGTATCTTTTGTCATCCCTTTTAATGCCTACATTTTGCTTATCTTTCAATAATGGAGATGTACCGAGTTTTAAATTAATTTTAAAACTAAAGTGCAATTTGAGAAAAAAAAAAAAAAAAATAGGGCAAATGGTAGAAACCACCGCTAAAGTATGGTAGGTAGTTGCAATTACACTCTCACATGTTGAATTCTAAAATTGATTCCTTAAGCTTATACAAATGTGAAAATTGGACCCTCCAACTTACGATATTCGTAGAAATTGGACCTAAATAATAAAAAATGAACCATCAAACTTAAACAATTGTTACAATTTCTACAATTATGTGAGTTCGAGGGTGGGTTCAATTTTAACTTTTGTATAAGTTTGAGGGCTCGATTTTTACAACCGAAAGTTTGAGGGTATAATTGCCTACCACCGTACTTTTGGGGGTGGTTTTTGCAATTTGTATTTTTTTTTTTTTTTTATTTGAGACAGATTTCAAGAAGTATTTTAAAAAAGCAAAAACAAAATGTATATAGATAAAGTAAACTTACCTACAAATACTTTTGTTGGTTTCAGACTAAAGGAAGGGTTCATGATGATGAGGCAATAGAGAAGATGTTGAATGATCTTTCATTAATCAAAAAGTTTGAGTAGTTAGCTTTCTAAATCTAGATTAATTGTGTTTCCATTCCTTGACATTTTTCTCACCTAAAACAATAGAAAATTGTACCCTTCTAATCACAGTTTTATAATTGGCTGGGTAACTTTGTAAATGGGATTATTCTCACCAAATCTCCAAACTAAATTTAAGATATATACTAAATTTAATTTTCTTTTCTTTGGAGCCTTTGTTTTTAATTTTGTTTATTAATAACATAAGAAAAATACTTAGGTGAATTGCAAGGAGTACCTATCTTTGTGCATTCTAACGAATTATCTTATCATAATGTGACGTGTGGCAAACTATTTTTATTTATTTTTTAAAAATATTTTAATTATTTTTTGTTATAAGGAATGGGAGAGGGAAGCATAGAGATTGGGATGCACCCAAGTATTACTCATAACCTAAGCTAATTTAGATGTAAAATGATCAACGGTTTTAATATTTGTGATTATTTACGCCCAATTTTGCCTTGATGGTAATAAATCTATAGAAAGAAAATAAGTTAAACTAGCTCTTGAACTTATAGAATTGTATCCAATTTTTTAAATTTCCTTCAAATTTTCACACTACGTTTAATAGGTTTTCAATTTTGTTTTTTAAGGACTATGATCTATCATACTAGTATTTTCTTTTTTAAAGCTTCAACACAAAACTCCGCGATAACAAGTTTTCTTTAATTATTAAGGTCAAGTTTGGTACCCATTTCATTTTTTGTTTTTTGTGTTTGAAAATTTAGTACAAGAGTTGAATTGTTAGCTAAATTTAAAGAATAGAAATAGGTTTTTAAAACTATTTTTTTAGTTTTCAAAATTTGGTTTGGTTTTTTAAAATATGAGTAAAAAGTAAATAACAAAACAAGAAATCTAGAGGTGATAAAGGTGTTTGTTGGCTAAGTTTTCGAAAACTAAAAATCAAAAAATCAAATGGTTATCAATTTGGACTTAAAACTGAAATCTCTCTCCAAAAAACAACAATATTTTTCAAACATTTCTCTTTAAAGAATAAACGATTGCAGTGAACATTTACGAAAAAGAACTTATGGTAACATTCACAAGTTACGCATATCTATAATGGTACTAACAATAGAGAAAACAGAATTTAATCGGAAAAATAAAATTGATTCGATAATGTTTAAATTTACATAATTCCTATCAAGGCATGGTAAAAGTTTGGGAAAAAATTGGTGATGAAAGGGGTAACATAGTAATTTAGAAAGTAGTAAGTCTAGTAATGTTTAAAAATAATGGCAGTGACAAGTTTGAAGCAATATTGTCTCAAGTGGAAAATTTTCAGTTAGGACCAACCAGCTTGAAGTTTAGAACACCACAACACCATATTGAATTGAAAATCCAATGCCAGTGTCCAAACAAATAGGACCAAATGATGAGCATGACTATGTTTTGAGCTACCAAATTAACTATGCCACCCACTAAGAACCACAAAGCCTCCAAGAAGCATGGACTTCTTACGACCAAAGGAAGCCAAAGGGCACCCAAATAAAGAGAAGATGTGAACATGGTGATGAGAGTAATACTATCAAACTTGCAATATTCATTGGCACAGAAGTGTCTACCACTTCAAATGCTTACCGATTGAATGTGAAACAAGATGTTATGCACGGAGAGAATATATACGTTTCAATCGCATATATTGTTTTATGTATATAGTCATTAAATATCTTAGACTTAAATGTTTGGATTGTTTGACGCGCTAAGTTGAGTTCATATGTCTGTAGAGTTTATATGTTTGTAGAGTCCATATGTTTGTGTTTTAGTGTTTAGGTTTTAAATGTTTAAGATAAAAGTTAAATATATGGGTCTCATTTATCAATTTTCTATATAGAAAACAAAATTAAGTGATTACTTAATTGAATGTAAGAGAATAGACATAAATCAAATTTAGCATTACTTAATATATTATTTTATCAATTAATTATTTAGTCACTTAAAATAGAAACAATGGTTATTTTCAAATAAAGCAAAATGAGTCAAACTATTTACAACTATAAAAAAATTTTATTGTTTATCAACAATAAACTGCAATAGAATGTGCAATAGAAGCCTATCACATTCTATTGCTAATAGACAACAAAGTTTTTCTATCACGTTCTATTGCTAATAGACAACGAAATTTTTTTATATTTGTAAATAGTTTGATATTTTTTCTGTTTATAATAATTTCTCTGAAAATAAATGAATATTTTTATATTAAAATTAATTAAACATTTATGTAATAATTTAATTTAATTAAACAGGTACAAATTAATTAGAATATTAATAACTCGTAAAAAACTTTTATATTAAATAGTTGGGACAACTTTAAAAAATATATTGAATAATTTAATTATATTTAATAATGAATTAAAACTAATAATATTAATTAATTAATTAATTAGACTATATTTTTACTATTCATCTATCCCGTATAAAAATTTCACATGTATGAAGGGTATTAAAAAACTCATATAAGGTGGGTTTTAAAGTTTCCTAGATAATAATGTCCTGGGTTTTAAAATGTGAAATTCAACAAAACAAACAAGGATCTAAATAGGAATGACAAAATTTCCCATGGGTCGGATCCCGCGGGTCCCCGACCCAATTCAAGGATTTAAATCGAGTCCCCGATCGGGGAGGAAATTCCCACCCTGCCCCCCGACTCCACCCGTACCCTCGCTCCGAATTTTTTAATTGTCTATCTATATATATATATACACTTTAAAAAAAAACTACTCAAACTGTTTTAGTTGATTTTTTTCTTCTAATTTTAATTTTTTAATATAATAAATTTAAATTTTTTATTAAATTTATAATAAAAAGAACTAACATATTTTTTAATAAATATTTAACTATCCATTTAAACAGATATATATGATAATAATACTAACTTCTTACCTAAAATATCTACAATTTTAATATAAATACTAAAATTTAATTCATTTTAAATAATACAAGTAATAAGTTAATAAAATAAAAAGCGGAGATTTTTCCCCGCGGGAATTCCCGACGTCGACTCTCTAAAACAGGGAGGGGGTGGGGACAAGGACTAAATATCCCCACGAGGATGGAGAGTGCATCACCGGCCCCACCCCGTTGCCATCCCTAATACTATATGCTTGTGGAAAATTTCATGGCAAAAACTATGTACCTAACGGGCTCTCAAAGTATTTCACTAAGTTATTAGAAATCATTTTCCTATTCAAAACCCATAGGTGGCTGAATTAAGACTATAAAGGGATAATCAAATGTTTAGACTGTTAATTAGATATTATAACCTTATTAATTTAAGGTTAAATTACGAATTTGGTCCCTATGGTTTGGAAAAAAGTTAGAATCTAATTCTTATGGTTTTAAAAGTTAGAATTTTGTCCCATAATTTGGAGAAAATTAGAATTTAATCCCTATGGTTTGAAAAAAGTTAGAATTGAGTCCTTACTAGGGACTATTTGTGAAAGTTTTATCAAATCACATAGATTAAATTATAATTTTAAACCATAAGGACTAAATTTGTAACTGAACCTTAATTTAATGTGCCTAAAAATATCATTAAACCGTAATTCAATTTGTTTTTAATTTAAGTATAGTTGTTCAAGATCATAAAACTACATCATGCTAAATTCTTCCTTTTATTTAATAAATCTTTAATTTTTAAATTTTGAGTCAAATAAATTCTTAAACTTTAAAATGCATTTTTTCAATACTAAGAAATCTTTTAAAATGTGTTTAATAAATTCGTCAACTTCCAATTTCGTCTTTAATAGATCTAAATGTTTCTTTGTATATTATAGGAATTTTGACCATGAATAAGTGTTTTTAAATTTAAGTATGCATGGAAACATAAAACTAAAAATTTAATCCAAAGTTTTTTTTTTTTTTTTTTAATTGATTATGGTTTTGCTTAATAGAAGTTCTCTCAATTTTATGGTTTTGTCTTGATTATTATTAATTATAAGAATTGCATAGTTTTGTACTACCATGTATAATTTCATTTCAAAATTGAATTGATGTAAATTTTGTTTTTTTTACCATCCAAAAGCTTTCATTTCAAGAAACCAAAATTGAAAAAAAAAAACATATATTTATTTTTAACTTCATTCAAACTTTTTTCCGTTGAATTTTCATATCATTTCACCTCAAAATTGAATTGATGTAATTTTTGTTTTTTTTTTTTTTTCATCCAAAACCTTCATTTACAAGAAACCAAAATTGAAAAAAATAACATATATTTATTTTTAACTTCATTCAAACATTTTCCATTGAATCGAGAATGAGATGTCACATACCTTGGTTCGGATGGAAAATCCTTAATTTTAGGTATGGAAACGATGAGCATAAGTAGTAGTACTACACAACAAAACTATGGTTAAGGTAATTATTTTTACTCAGATTATGATGGTCCTTCAAGACTTTATAAATAACACTTTCCAAGCCTGACTTTCCATCTAATAGTTATTATCCATCTAAAGGAAGAAGATCATCGACCAATGAGATGTAATTCACCAATAGGGTCTATATGTTGGTTGTATGAGTTCTATTATTTTCATTTAAGTAACCATCTTCTACATTTTCAATATAGGATGACCTGGAAGTAATATCGTACTTTCTATTAGAATTATCAAGATTCTGGATTAAATGCCCAAGGTCATATTTTTGCTATAGACATGTACATTTTCTAATAAACAATTTACAATTATTTTGTATGCAAACATTTCATCTCCTCTAATTTTGTAATTAATTGTCAATATTTGATATTATTTTATAGTTATTTTTCCATTTCTTTTTTAAATTTATGCTCTCACATCAATATTTATAGAAATATTTATAATATACATCTAAATGTTATCTTACTTCATAAAAATGATGTTTAAAAATATTTAATTATAATCTAATTAAGTTAAATCCAAAGTTTCATTAATTAATTATAACAATTTTCATAAAATTTTTCAAAATTTTTATATCAATTTTTTTAATTAATATTTTCATAAAATCAAGGACGATATATTTCTATCAATTTCGATATTTCAAACTTCGATTAGATTATTTTCCCAAAATTCATAAATTTTTCTCCAAGCAATCGCGTTTGGTATAAATACCATAACTTTACCAATCCTCAGTTGGAAGAGGCAAACCACGGTCGCAACTTGCCGAAGAAGTTTTCTTGAGAGAAGGAAGAAAGAAAAAAATGGAGTCTTCGAAGGCCATTCCCCATGAAATCGGAGGGATCCAGAATGATGCCCTTCGATTTGGACTCCAAGGCGTGAAGAGCGATCTCGTCGGATCTCATCCCGTCGAATCCCTCTATGAAACTGTAATTTTCCCTCTCAATCTCTCTCAGTTTCTTCAATCTAAGTTACCCTATTTCATTTCTATATGGATTCGTCTGTTTAGTAATTGAAGTTAGACAAGATTGTTGTTGCGTATAGAATCTGGGTTCGATGAAGCTTATGAACCACTGTTTGTCTAAGTTACTCGTACTAGAAACTTGTAGCTTGATGTTTTAAAATCTTTTGAGTCCCATTTTTTATAAACTATTGTAAAATGGTGGTGAGAATTTCATCTCTTCGTACTGAAATATGAATGGCAGAGTGATTTATCTAGTGTGCCTTTTGATAAAATCTTCCAAGTAGCTTGTCTTCACATTTTCTAGTGAAGGATACTGGAGCAAATAGGTTCTACTTTTCAATTAGATTGCTATGGAAGGAAAAGACTAAGAGCATCCATAATGTTTTCGGCAAATTGCAAAAATTACCGTTGAGGTATGGTGGTAGTTGCAATTACACCCCCACATTTTCAATCATAAAAATTGAGCCCTACAACTTCTGAACCCTCGAAGGATAAAAATTGAACCCTCAAACTTATACAATTGTTACAATTTCTACAATTATGTAAATTTGAAGGAGCAAGTTTAAGGGCTCAAGGTTTACAATTAAAAATTTGAGGGTATAATTGAAACTATCATTATACTAGGTGATTTTTGCAATTTGCCTTAATATTTTTATTCTATTGGAACTTTAAGTAGTGGTCATTGAAAATTGAACCTGTTATAGCACCCTTGAAGTCCTGGAGGGGGGTGGAATGCTTAGGAAAAGCACTGCTAAAGCCTCTCTTGTCTTGATTACAGGGTTTGGGATGCTTCCCCTGGTTTTTTCTTTATTCATTTGCTAGTAGAATTCTTTCTTACCAAAATAAAATTCTTATGGCTGCACTTGGGAACATTGGCATTGCAGTCAGAGCAGTTATATCAATTTTTTGTGGAATGCTTAGGATAACCGCAATATGTTCCTTCCAATCTTAAGATGAAAAAACAAGCTTGATCTTGTTTGTTAAAAAAATTTCTCTCAATTTGATAGATGTATATCCCTAATTTTTCTTTTCTTGATATAGACAAGAAGAACGGAAGGGGAGATGAAAAGGAAAATTCTTGTGAATACATATGGATCTGCTTTTCCCTTGAAGATGGATTTGGACAGGCAAATTCTTTCTAGGTATGACAATTCTTCTTGTATAGATGTTGTATCTCTTTTGGTGTGTTCTAAATTGGAGCACTAGTTGAAAAGCTATAATGCATCAAAATATGCAGTTTTGTTATGGATTTTATTTTGTTTCAAACTATAATGACTCTTGTGATCATTGTTTTATTATGTCTCGGTTGGTAGTGGAAAAGCAGCCACACTTCACTAACTCTTCCAACTCATGTAGCATGTAGCACCTTTTCTCCTCATACCACGATATGCTAGAGCCTTGAAAATGGGATGTCTCTTGTAGGATTTATGTTTTATGTGCATGAATTACATTGGGGATACTCAAATCTAACTTCTACTTTTCTTTTCTTTTCACCAACATTTCAATGTGTGATGCCTGAGTGAAGCTAATTTAAGCCGTTTGTCTAGTTGGAACTTGAAAGTCATTGCTAAGCTAAGATAGTTTCAATTCTAACTCAACGCTATTGCAGATTTCAAAGGCCTCCAGGGCCTATTCCATCTTCAATGCTGGGATTGGAGGCTCTTACTGGAAGCTTGGATGACTTTGGCTTTGAAGATTATCTAAATGGTAAAATGATGATTTGCAAAATGTCCTTGATCCATATAACTCATCTGATTCTGTTCTCTATATTCATTTGCATCATTTGGGAGAGTTTTCCCATTAGCTTAAACATTTCTTTTGAGCTTAATGAGTTTCTTTAGGACTCTTACTAAATTATCTGGCATTGGTGGGATAATTAAATTCATGAACTATGGTTGCATATGATAGACCTCAAGTCACCCAAGTGTATTCACGGATGAGGAAAGTGAAGAAATGTGAGGGTGGAAATGCATTGTTGGGTGTGTGTGTGCTGTGATTCAGTGGTGCCCATGTGATCCGGGTAGTGCTGCATTTTGTGTAGGATGCGTTTTATAAAGTGTGTCTTTTTTTGCATTTTGCCAAATTGTAGCTCTTGTTGAGACATTGTGGAGAGGTGGAGCTCTCGAAACTCTCTTCCCATTGCCAAAATAGTAAATACATGATTCGAGCTCTATCAAGGTTTAATTCAATTAGAAAAATGGTATTTGAGATCATCACTCAACTCTTATAAAACATCTGTTTATCCCCTATTCCTTGAATATTTCTGGCCCGTGTACTTAAGATTTGAAGAACTCAGATGAGGATGAAGGAGCTTATTCTTCAGTTTTAAGTTCACTTTCTGAAATTTTCATCTTTCACGGGAGTTCATTTCCAATAAACAATTTTATATCAATTTAATGGAAGTTCGTATCATGAAGCTCGTTGCTTCCAATACCCCTAATATACATAGAATCTCAAGTCTTTCTAGGCTGTTTTAAGTATGAGGGGGATGAATCGTTTTCCCACTTGACTTAACATAATGAATCTCGATTGTGTAGTCCATCTGTTGCTTGAAATACCCATTTTAGATATAATATTCTCTGCTAGTGTTAATTTACAACTTTTCTATATGAATACGATTTGCAGACCCAAGGGAATCTGAATCTTTGAGGCCATTGGATATGCATCATGGAATGGAAGTTCGCCTTGGTCTGTCCAAGGGACCAGTTTGCCCAAGCTTCATGTAATCTAATCTAAGAGGATCCATCAGATCAGACACCACAATTTCATGGATCAGACACCACAATTTCATTATGATTTTGTTGACCTCTGTTTGTTGGTCAGGACATCTTTGTTTCCTATGACTCGAACTCTCTTAGCTTCATAGTCAATGTTATCTATTTGTTATCACTACGTTTTATCTGATTTCTTTCTATAAATAGTCAATGTTAGCTTTAATCATCGATTGATCAAAAAGTTAAAGTTAATAGGTAAAGGTAACTTTAATAATTCTTCATTTGTGGGTTTGAAATATGTAGAAGTTCCATCTAGAGAAAATCAATATTGGTTGGGGAAGAAATAATATGCAAGGGTTGGAACACAAGACTTCTAGTCCACTTGGTTTGATGCTATGTTAAATCATTAATTGGCTCAAAAGTTTAAACTAATAGTTGAAGGTAAGTTTAATATTATATCAAGGGAATCTCTGCTTGTAGTTTTTTGGATTATTGTGACTTTGATGCATTTTTTTTTTCTGATTTTTATTAAAGAATTTATGCATTTTTTTTCTGATTTTTATTAAAGAATTTATTTTGTAGATATTAACATTTTGACAGTGATTTTTAATGCTTCTTTTTTTCCAATGTTAAAAATTTAGTGTAGTTTCAATAAATTTGAACTTTAGTTTCTAAATTTTTAATAAATTGACAGTATTTCGAAGGAATTTAGTTAACGAAGAGTAATCTAAAATCAGATTATTCCATGGAACACAATTCTCTTAGCTTCTAGCTTCACCATTGAACACAATGTTTAGAGATAAGCACGAGAATGTTGTAATTTTGAACTGAGTGTTAAACCCCACACTAAAAGCCAACTATACCAATTAGTAAGGTATCAACCCATCTAAAACTGGGAAAACAAACCTAAAATAAAACGAATTGAAGTGATGCCTCACAGAACAATCCCCCATTTTGAACAATTTCAACAATAACCTTATAAAAATATTTTAATTTACTTGTAGTACTATAATCAATTATGTTATGTTATGTTAAATAATAATAAGAAGAACTTTGTCGTGAATATTATTTGCACCCGAACTCCATTACTTTGCTACTTATTTCAAGATATATACTCATTGACTCTTGAGAAAGGCATCTCTCTCAATAGCATCATAATTTCTTTTCTCATATGGAGTTAAGACTCAAATCTAAAATAGTCTTTCTAGAAGATTAGATTTAATAAAACTTCATAAATTTAATAATAAATTTCAAATCAACTACATATTTTTAATAAGTTTTTTTTTTTTTTTAAAAAAATCCATAAAATATGAATTCCATAAAATTGAAAAACCCTAACCCCCAAGTCATCTAATCTTCTTGATGGCAACCATTCTTCTTCCTCTATTCTACAAGAGATAAAATCTGAAATCTTTCTTGTTCTTCTATCCACGGGGTCAAAATCTCAAAACCCAAAACCCATTAAAGTTGAAACCCATCAATTTGTTTCCTGAAGAGTTGTAAGAAAATAAAGTTGTTATTGTCTCTCTCACTTGAAGAAGAAGACGAATTGAAGAGAAAAAATGGAAGGTACTTAACACACCTTTCTTAGCACCCATACAGAGTGCTGGGCATTCAATAAATAATATTGTCTGCAACATTGAAGAAGGGTCGGATTTCAAATCTTATTTCCTAGACTTTGGGGGGTTTCTTTCACGTCCGCCTTGTTAAACGAAGAAGACGAAATGAACCCTTCTCCCTCCCTCTCCTTTCTTCTCACTTTTTCTCTTTCTTCATGGAAAATATCACGGCAATGATTGACGCTACATCTGTTTCCCTTCAAGCTGCCGCAGCTGAAGCAGCCAATCAGGCTAAGGCTTCTGCTTTAGCCACCTAATGTCCTCGCCACCTTGCCGGACACCGATCCTATCACGACGCTGCAGCTGCCGCACCCGACCTCGCTATAGCCGCTGCCATGGCTGGCTGCCACCGCAACTGCAAATCTTGCTAATGTTGGTTTGTGATTACAGTTTTTATAAAAGTTTTATCCTAATTGTTTTCAAGTTGGCATTCTTTATAGCTACCTACTTGAAAAGTAAACATTCAGAAGATGATTAAAAAAATTAAAATTAAAAAAAAGACTTAACTGATTTTGTGATGCTGTGGATGAGATGATCCCTGGAATTAATGAATACTTCTTACTTCTTGAGAAGATATGATTTACAGATTATATAGCTTTCTTGTTTATAAAATACTTATACTGAAAAGCTATATGATTTACATTTTCATGGTTTAATACTTTAATTTCAAAAAATTTAACACATTCTTCTTTATGCTTTGAAAATTTGCTTTCAACTTCTCAAACTAATATCAAATGAATATGGCTAAATCCTCACAAATTTAGTCAAAATAAATCTTAATCTTTGAAGTAAGTGTAACTGATAGTCCGCACACCCTTAGTTTGGGATTGCTTTAATAAAATTTAATTTTAAATTAAAAAAAATAATAATAATTACTATGTATTAAAATTAATACTAAATTTGTGTAATATAGGTATATGCTAAAAGCAGATTATCATTTAAATTATTGTTTATTTTTGTATTTAATTTATAATTATTTGAAAATATATATGATTTGCATAATAATGTTTAATCTAAATTCTTTTAAGAAACCTACTGAAAATTTCTTTAAGGAGCTGTTAAATAAACTAATGTGAGAAAATAAACTAATGGAATAATAAATTTATAAGGAGCTGTTTGGCATGCTAGGTTGAATTCATATGTCTGTAAAATTTAAATATCTATAGAGTTCACGTCTGAATTTGGGATATCAGTGAAATATCAACCTTATCATCCAAATCAGAATCCCATTTCTTTAGATATCAAGAATGTTTTTCTACATGGTGATCTCTATGAAGAGGTGTATATGGAGCAAGCGCTTGGCTTTGTTGCTCAGGAGTCGTCTAGTTTGGTATGTCGATTACGGCGTCACTTTATGGTCTGAAACAATCTCCTCATGCCTGGTTTAGAAGTTTAGTACTATTGTACTACTGCTGTTTTGGCATGAAAAGGAGTGAGTCCGATCACTCTGTGTTCTATCGTCGTGAGTTTGGACGATTACTTAGTGTTTGGATGTTATATTCATATGTTATGGGTATCTTGAGTTTTTTTTACATAAATAATATGTTTGTATGATGATTATTTTTGTTTGAAATTTTTTTTATTCAATAATTCTACTTATATATATTTTTTAATAAACTATAGATTGCACTTTTTTTTAAGCACACATATTGTTGGGAATTTTGAGAAATGGGGTTTAGGGTTTACTTTTAGATCATGTATTTCAATTTTTTTTAAAAAAAAAATTTAAGCAATGATTTTACAAATTTGTGCATGATGTAACATTTCTAATTAAGTCATTTTTATTTTAACACTTTTGATAAAAACTTTTTAAAATAAAACACTCATGTGTTTAATAATTTTTTTCTCAGAAGCGTTTTTACATACAATCAAGGATGGATCAATGAAGAGGCCAAGGGGAGCACATGGCCCCCTCAAATTGTGACATTTTACATATTCGTATATTGATTTTCATTGAATATTAAAATTTTGTAATTAGGGTTAATATGATTTTTTGTTTGATAAAATTCATCAATTGGACTTTGCTTTGGTGGTGGAAGAAGCATAGATTTTTACTCACTTGAAAATATTTGAAAAACTTAATTCCATTTTAATTTTCTCGCATATGCATATATAAATATATAAATATTTTTTAATTTTTATAAAATTACTTTAAAAAATTGATTGAATAATTTTTGCTTAAATTTAAATAAAGGTTAAAATACAAGTTTGAATTTTAAAAAATTGTTACTAATAAATCCCCAAACTTTCAATTTGACCATAGTCCCTTCAAATGTCTTATAAATCTATAAACTCCAGTTTTATATCTAATACACTTATATATATTAAAAATTAATTGTTTTATAAGACAAAAGAAATAGTTTGTGTTTTAGTTATATATATATATATAGTTTGTGTCTAATAGTATTTTAAGCCTCAAATTTTGTAGTTAAATGATAAAATAGTTTTTAAAAAATGTGTAGCACAAATTTAAATTTAATGTCTAATATAACATTTAATTTTTAACATTTTCAAATATGTAAGAGACCTATTAGATGCAAATTAATATTTTAGAAATTCGCTAAACACAAAAATCAAGAATTTAGGAACCTATTAAACATTTTTTAAAGTTTAGAAACTATATATATAAACGAAAAATTTAGAAGTTTATAGACTATACTAACTTTATATATACATTCGTGCCCCCGTAAATATAAATATTTAGAAGTTTACGGAACTTACGTACTTTTGTGTCAACAAAGTTATTTTTATTGACAACTTTGTGTGTCAACTTAAATATAAATATTTATTGATGTTTTATATGTATTTTTAAATGAATAGTTATTTTTAGAGTTTAAATCAAGGTTTGATTGACGGTTTTATATCACGAGCGTCAATGAAACAAAAAAACTCATTTGTCAACAAAACTTAACTTTGTAGTAGCCACAATTTAAAATAATGCTCATCGTAGTTGATGGAGTGCCACCGTCGAAGGTCGCTGGAGTTGGCCATCAACAGTAGTGGTTGGATGTTGCTAGAATTGATCGCAGGTAGTGGCGTCGAAGTTAGTTGTCGAAGGTGGTTGCTCTGTCAGAGGTAGTCGTCAGAGTTGGTCATTGGAGGTGGTTGTCGAATTGACCCTCGGAGGTAGTCGCCAGAGTTGGTCGTCACAAGTGGTCGTTGGAGTTGAGCAACAAAGCATCGATGGTGATGAGAGGTGATTGCATTAGCAGTGGACATGATATAAAATATCAGTGACATACAAAGTCGACTGCAAAACAATGAATTGAGTTCATATCTCAATTCATCTCATCTCATATCTCACTTTCTTAGCACAAAATTTTATTTAAAAAAAGGTTGCATTATTCTTGACAGATATTTGCTGTTATTTTCCTTATTCGCACTGAATGAGTTGGCAACTAGATCAAAAGTGTGGGCAAATATGAACGGTTGTTTTCTTTTTCTTTTTTTTTTTTCTTTTTTCTTTTTTCTTTTTAACATATACATTTTATAAATGAATAAATATTTTAAAACTTAAAAACTTCTGAAGAAATATGGAAAAGACTTTGTTTAAAAAAAAAAAAAAAAGGGATATACAAACCAAGGCATTCTATCTTCTTGGGAATGAGATATATCTTTTTATTATAAACATCTAGATTTGTATAAAAAAAAAAAAAAAAGGGATATACAAACCAAGGCATTCTATCTTCTTGGGAATGAGATATATCTTTTTATTATAAACATCTAGATTTGTATAAAAAAAAAAAAAAA
Organism: Citrullus colocynthis; assembly: GCA_031780015.1. Classification (NCBI taxonomy): domain Eukaryota; kingdom Viridiplantae; phylum Streptophyta; class Magnoliopsida; order Cucurbitales; family Cucurbitaceae; genus Citrullus; species Citrullus colocynthis. Next base: position 2,383,184 of record QLSR01000286.1, read on the forward strand.
AAAGAGTTATACAAACCAAGGCATTCTATCTTCTTGGGAATGAGATATATTGCCTTATATAGTTTGTAATAGTTTTTTATACAAATAACTTTTCCTTGTTTGCGTTCTTGTTTTCTTACCCCCTCAAAAGTATGATATTTAACTTTTTGCTGACGTTATGGGGCAATTTCCACCTCCAAAGGCTCATTGCAGTCTGGTTGAACTTTCCAGTACAACGGTGGATGGTCCCTAACCCGATGACACATCGTAGTCTGAACTTCACCTTTTAGCGGTTGTTGCCACAAACCGTCACTCACGATAGGGAGGGTTAACTCAGGCCAATGCATTTAGTAAAGTCTTGTCCTGATTTCACTACCAGAGCTCAATGTTTACATTTGTTCACCGTTGACGCACCTTCCGATCCCGATAGGGATACCCCACCTAGCTAGATCAAACCTGCAAAGTCCAATCTCGATTTTAAAAAGAAAGTGTGATATTAAAAATTGAACTTAGTGTGTAAGGAGAAGTTTGATTTAACAAAGGATCTCACTATGGGTACGCTTATTACCTCTATCCCCGTTGTTCACTATTTCGATTATAAGTTAAAGGTTGGCTACACGTTGACTTGTTGTGTCCTGGCTGCCCACACCTACTGCACTTTTGGATTGGACAGTGTCCTCGGGCAAATTGAGACGTGGACTGCGATCTTTGGTGGTAGGATAAAAATTCCATGTACCCTGGTGGTTTCTTTCATTTAAAGACATGTCCCATCATGAATATTGGTTCTACATAGGATAGGACGAGGGACTCCACCCTATACTCTATACTCTCTACTTTACTTTACTTTACTTTACTGCAAAGAGTATATGGGTTAATGTTCTTTGATCTTGAAGCGACTATCACATTAGAGTATAAAATTTCAAAATAGTTAGAACTCTTTGCATGTGCACTGATAGGTGTGCATGTCGACGATACCATCCAAGTAATTGTCTTTCACGATGTACGTATGACAGTAAATTGGGCTTACGTGGTACTATCTACCCTTCTCGAACTCCTCAGATACACAAGTTTTCGCGTCTTTCGAATGAGAAACGTATAGGAGGACCATTTGTTTCTCCGTTCAAAGAACCAATGCTGAAGTTCTTCCCTGACAAATTCAAGTAGTGGTATAATTGGAATCCTTCTCGCTTCAGCTGTAATGGAGTTGAATGCATTTCGCACCATTGCTTGTCATATTGTCGTATCGTTTTGTACGCTGATAAACCCGAGTCCATTTGTCCAAGCCAACGCTCTCCAGATAGCGTGTAACAGCCCCATTCTTGAATCCACATATATAATTCTTCCCAATACATATTGAATTGTAATTCTCTGGACGTTCTTGCTGCATTGTTGAAAAACCTTGAGGATTCCACTATCAATCCTTGGTGTCCTTTTTGTAGGAAGAAGGAAGAATTTGTGTGTCATGCTTTGTTTGGTTGCGGTCGTGCTAAAATTATTTGGTCCTATATTTTTCCTGACTTCAACAGAGGTTTGAGCTGAAACATAAAGAGATTATGTTGATATCTGGGTGGAGCTTGCAAAGGTGTTTGGATGCTCAGGAGCTGGCTCGGACTTGTATTTCGACATGGGCGATCTGGGGGGATAGAAATAAAATTTGTTGTGGATTATGAAATATGTTGTTGCCGGTCATTTGGCTTTGTAATTGTATTTTTTGGTTTAAAAAAAAAAAAAAAACCATTCCTTCTTTCTCTGTTTTGCTCTTTCCTATTATTAGTATTTTATTTTTTTTATTTTTTTTTCAAACCACCAAATATGAAATGACAATTATACCCTTCAGATGTCACTGATTTTCCTTTTCGCCCTTATTATCCGTTATGAAAAATTAAATTAGTAAATAAACATTCTATGTTCTTTTAAACAAGTTAAAAGTTTATTAATTATTTTATATTTATATTCATATTATATACATTTTGTTGCTTATTTTTTTTCCGTGTTTCATGAACTTTTTTTACACTATGAGAGAAATGTTGATGTACCTCTTATTTTCCAACTAAAGAATAAGAATATGTTTGCTTCTCAACTTATAAAGTGATCTCTAAGTTAAGGATGACTCAAGAGTCTCAAGTAAGAATAAAGGCAACCAATAAAGTGATCTCTAAGTTAAGGATGAATCAACAGTCCCATTAAGAATAAAGGCAAGTTTGATTTTGATCAATTGATATGCTTAGAATAAGAAAGATCTGCCGCGCTTTAAGTCCATAAAGAGTACAAATACTTGTTCCATTTCAAGTATGAAGCAGCACCATGTTTTCATCCTATTCTGCTAGTCCTCTGTTAACATCACCTTTGGCGTTCGACGGACCGATAACCGCCAGAATCACGAGGCCACCCAAGAGAACAATGAGGACACCCAATGAATTTATCAGCAAGGCCTCATTCGAATAGCGCAATATTACCTTGCTGGTTTGAAGGAATGTAGCTTTTTCTAACAATCCAGTAACAGTTGTAGCAATTGAAAGGCCATATATGTAAATGCCAAAGAAAACGTGCCATGGCAACAGAGTAGCTCTGCTGTTTCTAGAGCCACCTGGGTACCAAAAGGTTACAAAACCTGCAGACCACTGTTCAAATGGAGTCGTCCTAATGAATTAGAATCACGTAGCTCAACAGGCGGGCCAGAAAGTAAATCATACGAGTGGATATTACGATTTACGAACCTGGATGCCAAACAGAAAGATAGAAACTAAGCCCAACCATGAATGTAGACTGTAAAAGTTGTCGATTCCTTTGTCATTGTGGAACTTCAGGGCAGCCCATATGCCAATCAGGCTTAAAAAGAATGCAATAAATTGGAGTGCAAGATGAACTAGTTTTCTAAAGTTCTTGGTTCCTGAAACTGTCTTGTATGCTAACATTGCTGCATCAATACATCTAAGAATGGTGAACAAAATCATTGAAAGCACCAGCATTGTAGGAGAATAACTCAAAATTAAGTTTGCAAATGATATCAGAATACATATTTCATAAATGATTCAAAACCATACCTTTAGCTGATATTGTATAAGACCATATTTCCTGGACAAAACCTAAAACCTACACGATGAATGCCAGGAAATGTTTCGTACTGTTAAAGAAAACCTTGCCCACTATCCTAGTTTTCTTAAAAATTGTAAACCCCAAATATTAAATGCAGCTGCATTCTCCCTCTTTTGTTTCCATTATCATCAACTTATAGTTTTTTGTTTTTTAAGTATAATAGGGGTGCGAGGATGATCACTAAAACATACTATATATCAGTTGAGTTATGCTCACTTTACCATCAATATATGGTCTTTGTTTACTATAAAAATAAATATTATATATATATAAACCCCACTCAATATTATAGTAACTAGTGGGCAATAGTTCCAATCTCCTTCGTACACTAAGGAAAGAAAAAATAGAAATGTGAACAGATTTAAAACTACTAATTCCAACTCTGCAATTTTTGTGATTTCTATTTAGCAGAAGGCAAAATAATGCTTTGTTCTTTTGTGAAAGCCTTTCACACCCCATCTTTGTGCCAATTAGAAGAGGTTCTTATAACTTCCTAAGTTCGGGGTTCCCCCCCCCCCGCAAATGTAATTTCATTTATTCTATATGCATTTTGTTTCCCATAAAAAAGAATTTGTGGTTTTTAGCTTTAACAAAGCAGTATTATATTTTCACATAGTCTACACATGTATTCAAATTGTCAATATAGTCAAACCACCCTCGAGGAAGAATGCAAAACTGAGTAAACTAATGCTTCAAACTATAAGTTAAATCCAAAAAGAACATATAATTACCTTCACCATTAAGAAGAATAAGTCCAATCACCATAAGAACAGGATGGACCTACAAAGCAGGAGCAATTTCACCAAATAAACAGGAAAACAAAAGGAAAAAATAGAATTAAAGGCAATGTTTCTATCTAAAAATACAAGATCATCAGGTATGTTGTATTTAAGTTTAGCCCAATTCTGAGACAAACAAACAAACTCCACTGAGATTGCCATCATATAGAAACTAAAACAACACTAAATTAATTTCAAACACGTAAATTCAAAGTCCAAAGCAGAATGAAATGGAAAACTGAATTAGTAGATCCAGTGAAGACTCATGATCATCAACGAACTCAAGTCCTATCAAACAAGCGTATCAATTTAAAAAAAATGGTAAAATGAGAAGAAGAAAAAACAGACAATAGCAGAACAATTTGTGAATATAGAGGAAGTAGGTAATTACATTGAAGATGTGATCCTTGTTTTCTGAGATAAGTGCTAATCCTCCACGGAAGTGCAAAGTCCAAATGAACAGAAGAGCTGCCACAAGCATCCCGAGGACTCTGACAGCCATGAAGATCGGGAACTGAACCAGGGGAACCGCCATTGGTTCTTCAGCGGAAGAGAGGGTGGAGGAAAGAATAGGAGTATTAGGATCTTCAATGGTGGAAATTGTGGCCAAATTGGAGATGAATTTGAGGTGCGTTAAAGAGAAACACTGATCTTCAAATGGAGTTTTGGACGTGGATCTCTGACATCGCCATGGGAGAGACGGAATGGAAATTTAAGCTTAAATTCTTTTATGACAGAATTTTCAAAATTAACACAAAGAAGGGTTTTTTCTTTTTCTTTTACTTTGACTTAGGGTTTTGCTTTGGAATCTTGGAATTCGGATTTTTCTTAATAAATATTATACATTTATATAATATGATAAGCTTGAGATAATCCCAAAATTCAACCTACATGCTGACTAGATTTCTCTGTTAAAGGTTTGTAGTTTAAATTCTCCTTTTTTTTTTTCATTTTTCCTAGCAAAATTATAAATCAGTCTACATTTTAACTAAATTCTTTTTTTTCTTATTTCTTATACCATTTTAAAAAAAAAAAAATCAGTTTATACTTCTAATCATCTCACTCCATTGTATTTAAAATTAAAAAATAATCTTCTCCATTCTAATTTACTATTTTTCTTCTTAGGGAGTCATTTGTTTTTTTGAAACGGTAGATAATCGGAATCTTAGATGCTCGTAATTATAGATATATATTTATAAATGTCTATATTTGAGAATATTTTAATAACTGTGTTTATTTCTAAGAATTTTATTCGGAAATGTCTTAAATTTACATAATAAATTTCCAAGAATGCCCTTGCAACTATTTATTAATATATAATTAATTTGATATAATTTGAACTTATATAACGTATTTTCTTTTATTAATTTGATTTTTTTTAAATTAATACAATTTATATTATTTTATATGTTATTATTCTCAACAAAATAATATATCATAATTTAAGTTTTTTGTAAATTAAATATTAATTTAAATTTAAATTCGAATTTATTGCTAAAAAAATAACAATAATTACATTATAACAAAACAATAATTTATATGGTTGATAGTATTTATTTTAATTATATAATACAAATGAAGATTAATATACATATGTGTGAGAAATTTAAAAATAAAAAATAATAAAAAAAGACAAAAATGTAAAATTGGAATACCCTCGACTCAAGAATCTGGAAATCTCAACCCATGTTTACATCTAAAACTCTTGAGATGCCCTTCGTAAGAGCATCCTAGGATGCTCGAGAATATATAAATGTCAAGGCATCTTACAATACTGCAAAACAAACACGGTAATCCAGATGTCCACTGCGTGAGAATTTAGGATGCAAACAAATGGACCCTAAAGATTTTTTATATTGAATATTTTTATTTCATACCATTTAAAAAAATAATAATAATAAAATGTGGTTTGTAGTTCGAATCCTCAAATCTCTATTATATTTTATAAATGTAATATACATTCTAATTTAAGCTTTTTTCGGGAATGTATTTCATACAAATCTTTTTATTTCTTACCTTCATAACAAAAACAAATTCTATTTGTTAGTTATGAAGGGCCTCTTTGTTGGGTTCCTGAATTTAACAAATATGTATTTAGTAGACAATTAGATTCGATTTCTAAAAATTATTTTTGGATCATGTAATCCAAATTGTGTAAATTCTATCATTCTATCCATATTTTAAATTTTAAATTTTAAAATACAAAATTATATTAAATAAAGATTTAAAAAGCGTTTGAAAATATAGTATGTGGTGTTATAAAGTCAATTTATTTTTTCAATACTAAAATATCTATTATGTAATGTATTATAAATTATAAAATATTACAAAATAATAATCATATAAATTTTTTAACATAAAATATATTCATAAATAAATTAACAATAGTTTATTGTTGACTAGTATATGTAGTGGTAACTCCTACTAATTTTATAGTTTATAAATGTAGTATCAAACACATCTCAAACAATTATTTAAATTGGGGTCTATTGTCAAACATATATCTCTAGAATTTGTTTTCATTATTAAAAATTTCAGTATTCAGATTTTATAAGTATTTGGGTTGAGTTATGTGGGTTGATGGGCTATTTCACTTTGTATGAAACCTGATTGATGAGGCCCATATTATGGCCCATTAGGTTTTTATGTTTAAAACCTTCAGCAGCCGTTTAATCAAAGAGTAAATCACATAAAACGCAATTTGAAAAATGACCCTGGGAGAGAATTTGATAGAAAATTCAGGTTTTCCATTCAGACGGTGGAGATTTTTTGTGGAGCTACCTACCGTGGTCGTCAGTGAGACCTTTTTAATTTATTTTATTTATTGTAATCATTTATTGTCGAGATTTATTGATCTTGAGATATATATATTGCATATGTGCCTAGTTGTGGTTAGAGAGAACTCTTTGTGATCCAATATCGATTATAGTGGAGATTTTGTTTTCGATATGTGGTTTGTTACTCATCGCATTGAGGAGATTTTTGCATTTTAAAATATTGTGTACTTGTTTGATTATTATTATTGTTTCTAGTTGATTAATTTAAGAAAGATGGAAGATATTTTATATATGTCAATAATTCGTATTTTCCCGTTTTTTCACAAGCAAAGCCCGAAGATAAAACTTATTTATAATGGGAAATATGTCATAGGAAAGTGTGTGGCATAGAAGAAAATTTTTTAAATCATATTGGTGAAGAAACTCACGCCCATACTATGTGGAATAAGCTTAAGTTGCTATATGCCCCGAAAACTGGTAATAATAAAATGTTTTTTATCAAACAAATGATAACATTAAAGTATCAAGATGGAACACACACGTTAGATCACTTGAATACATTCTAAGGTATCGTTAATTAGTTATTTAGGATGAATATCAAGTTTGAGAATGAGACGAATGAGTTATTAAATTGCCAAACTCGTGGAGACATTTAAAGCTTCCTTATCAAATTCAGCACCAAATGAAGTACAAAGTATGGATTTGGTAAAAAGTAGTGAATTGAGCGAGGAGATGAGAAGAAAGTCATGATGCTCTTCTTTTATTATTGAAAGAAAGGGGAGGAGTAAGAGTAAAGGCCTGACACATAAAGACATAAGCAAAAGTAAGAATGATCAATTTGCAAATGTTGAGTGTCATTACAATGGTTTGATAGAGCATGTAAACAAACATCGTCAAAATTTTAAAAGGGACAACAAAATTGATAAAAGTAAGCAAAATAAGAATGACGACAATAGTGATGCAAACACAGTTGTTGCAACCATCGAAGAGTTTTATATTTCATTCGACAATAATATTATAAATCTTGCTACAAAGCAGAGCAATTGAGTGATTGACAGTGGCGCCTCAGTTCATGCTACATCTAAGAGGAATTTCTTTGCATGCTATATTTTGTGATTTTGGCAATGTTAGGATGGGTAATGAAGAATAAGCAAAACCAGGGACCAAATGGAAATTAACAAAAACACATAGGGTAAGAATGTAACATATTGAAACTCAGGGATCAAATAAAAATTAGATTATTATTTATTATTATTATTTTTTTTGGTTAGGAAACCAAAAGAAAGAGTATTTTTCCTCCTTTTCCTTAATAATGATTCTATTTTCGACTTTTTTTTTTTTATGCATTGAGTAGATTTTTTGTACTAGTAACCTTTAATCCTTTATCATACTGTCAAGTGCATCATTTGACCAGGGACGGATCTATTAAGAGGCCAAGAGGGCACGTACTTCTTCAACTGGTGACTCATTTTTATTAAATATCTAAAATTTGTATTTAATTTAGATGTATTTTTGCTTTGTTGAATATAAAATATATTGAGGGTTTTACTACAGTGGTTTGCGGCGCTCTATTTCACTGCTAGACTCAAGTTCGACTGCTCAAGGCATTTTTTCTTTTTCTTTAAAATTTTGATAGTTTTAATTTCTCAATATATGTAGTTATATATTATATATTTTAAGAATTATTCATTATTTGACGAAAATTGAAAGAATGATTTTTGCATATATATTTAGACTTTATAATAGTTTTGTAATTAGTATTATTTAATTTAGATATCATATATGAATGCATCTAAAGTTATGAAGGTTAAATAACAAATCTTATCTCTAAGTTTTAAAAACTTTATTGAATATATTTCTAAACTTTTAATTTCGGCTCTAGTTCTTTCAAAATGTCTAATAAATCTTTAAATTTTCAATTTTACATTTAATAAATCTCAAGAATATTAAAACATTTTAAAAAATTGTTTTATAAGACAAATAAAAAAATTAGTTTTGTGTCTAATGGAATCTTAGACTTTTCAATTAAGAGACCCATTAGATGCAAAATTGATATTTTAGAAATCTATTAAATACAAAAATTGAAAATTTAAAGACATTTTTTTAAAGTTTAGAAACTATATATAAATACATATTTAGAAGCTCCGGCGCTAAACTTCTAACCTTATATACATATGTGCCCCTCTAACATGAAATTCTGGATTATACATATGTGCCCCTAACATGAATTTCTGGATTCGCTACTACATTTGACAAATCGAATTCTAAGTACTTACACACTATACTCTCAATTTCAACATTCCTAACGTGAGCTTCCTCAATATTTTTAGTGCAGACATCTCCATTGGCATAATCTTTAATCTTCATGCTTTCCTATGTGTAAAAGTAGCAACCTTATTATTATTAAGGTAATTGTTTTAAATGATAAAACTGTTAAAAATAATTTTAAGTATAACAAAATGTCATTGTCCATCAATGATAGACGCTGATAAATTATTATCATCTATCACTGTTTGCCAATAGTGTCTAGCACTCATACACAGTGACATTTTATTTTATTTATAGATATTTTGGCTCATTCTTGTATATTTGAAAACAACTCTTATTATTATGACGTTAAATTTTTTTTTTTCACTTTTAAAATGATAATGAGTGTCATATCTACTCAGCTATGTTTGAATTAATAATGCAGATTTAACTTTGTATATAAATAGTAGATCGAAAACTCCACATGAAATTGACTCAAAAACTTCAGAGGCTGTTTGGGAAGCTGAAATGTAATAGGATTATTGAAATGCGTGAGCACTTAAGGAATAAATGAAAACGAGATCACGAACCATAGAAATTGTGGAAAGTAGGATTAGGTTGAAAACTGTCGAAACGGAATGACTTTTGTATTACAAATCGAATTCAAAACGCTCAATCTGAACATTCATTTTGAATTACATTATATTACAAATTTATTCGATTCCCCAAATACCTCCTAAATGTGAAAACTATCCATCAAATACAACAATAAATTAAAAGCTTTTTACGGCAAAGTCAACATAATTGCACACTAGAGGGGAGATATACCTTATTTTATTATTATTTTTTTTAATGTCTCTTAGTTAGAACAACCTAAAATTTTCCATGTTAATTACGATAATGTTGTCGAATTTTCCATATTAATTATAATTCAAATTAATTGAGAAGTCATACACCTGCAAAGCATCCAAAGTGACTGATTTGAATTACCGTATTCATTAAAACATTTTTAATTTGGAAAACTTCTAATATTGTACAATTTTTCAAAGAAAAAACGTTTACTTTTACTTTAACGGGAAAAATAATTGAGCAATTGTCGAAACAAGACTAAAATAACATTTTGGTTCTTATAATTTGAACTTTGTTCAATTTTAATCATTGTATTTGCAATTGTCTAATTATAGTTTACGTACTTTCGATAAATATTAAATTTAATCTTCAATATTAGTTTATTGTTTATTTTTTATGTTGGGAATGACTTTGGCCAAGGCCCATAGCGAAAGTAAATTAAAAACGAGGAAAGTTGTCTCATATTGAAAAACTAAGCAATGACTTGAAAGGTATAAATAACAGGGCATAATAAATATTTTCCATTTTCTTTTGCCGGTTAGAATGCTCTGGCCATTTGGGCAATCTAAGAAAACTATCTGTCTTCATCTCTGCTCTCTATAATTTTCCGATCAATGTCCTAACGTTGTGTCAGCGATTAACATTGTGGTCGTGCCAAATTTTCTTTCAAAGTAGTGAAACTTCCACAACACAACAGTAGTCTTCATTTGATTCTATCATTGTTATCTATAAATTTTGAAAACATATTTACATATTTTATTTTCTTGTATGAAATTTTTTATTATTATTTATTCAATTTTAGTAAAAACTAAGTTTGAGAGACTAAATTTAATATTTAATGGATATATGGGGATCAGAATTGGACAATTGAAAGTATAAAAATTAAATTAAACAAACTTCACAGTATAAAGACCAAAATTGTATTTTAACCTATAACATTATTATATATTTGTTTATTATGTGGTCTAATTGTATGTCGAATTTGACACTAATTTGTTGGTTAAAGTATTATTTTCATTATTGTATTTTCAACGTTTAAATTAAAATCTCATACTTTTTATAAATTTTATAATTAGTCTACATTATCAATATATTTTAACTTTTTCTTCTTAAAAATAATAATCTCTACCAACAAATTAGTGTCAAATTCGACATACAATTAGACTACATAATAAACAAATATATAATAATCTTAGAGTTGGTTTGTTTCACAGATATTGTCATGAAATTTAGGACATACATTTAATATCCTTCTTTGTTTTACGGTATTTCACTTTCTAAAATTCAGTATATTAATATCTCGGGAACTTTAAAACCTATATGATATGGGTTTTTAATACCTTCCATATTTGTGAGATTTTTATACTTAGAAAATGAATGAAGTTTGATTAATTAATAAATTAATATCGATTAATCGTAACTATTACTTTTAATTAATTATTAATATAAATATATTATTTAGAATCAATAAATTTCAACTAATACTTTTACCTTATTATTAATTATTGATTATTAATATTCTAATGAATTCATATTTATTTAATTATTTTTATTAAATAAATAAATAATTTAAATAATGTTTAATTAAAAAAATATTAATTTATTGATATTTTGAGTGATTAAATAAATAATAAAAAATAATATATTAAATAATTAAATTTAACTATGACTACATTACTTGTTCTCTTATATTTGATTAAATAATGATTTAGTTTTAGTTTTTATATACAAAATTGGTAAATCAAACACATTAATCTAACTTCCAAACATTAATTATCATGCAAATCCAATCATTATACCTATTAAACAATATTTGCAAATCTTTTGTTTGTTCGTAAAAATTGTCATTATTATTTTATCAAATTTGACAAAAAATCATTTTAAACTAACCACAAATATTACTTTTAAGATATATTAACATAATTAAATTAGACTTTTAAAATTACATAGACTTAAACGAATGGGAATGTATCCACATGGTATTTTAACTATTTTTAAGAAAGTAGTTTAATTTGTTATATTCAACTCATTTGTAAATTATATTTCCATTTTTTAATGATAAGTTTCTATCTAAGCTGGCTTAAGGGACACATGTCACAATTTAATTGGTCTAATTTATTTCTTGCAGCGTGCTTGGTTTTGGTTCTTCGACGACTCTGACATTACTGGACGAATGTTCTTTATAAAATTGTGTAACACTAACATATATAGAAATACGACCTATTAAACAAAAATATATATATATATATATATATATATATATATAAATTAATAAGTTAGTGCGACTTTAAAAAAAAAAAAACTTTTGTTTTAATATTTAGATTTTGAGTCTTAGGATCTACTTCGTCTCTGAGTTTCAAAATGTCACATTACTAGTACTTAAATGTTGAGTTTGATTTCAATTTAATTTTTAAATTTCAGAATGTTACAACTTTATCTTAAGATTTGAGTTTGTTTCAATTTAGTTTCAACGTTTCGAAATTTATATTTTTAGCTTAAATTTTTTACTAAATGTTTACCATCATTAATTAATTTTAAATAGCTATAAAGTGAAAATTTATGTTTAATTTTAATAGTGAAACTTAATTAATTACAACTATTTTAATATAAGTGAGTACTTAGTGAAAAATAAAGGCTAAAAGTGCAAATCTTAAAATCTATAGATCACATGAAAAGAAAAAAATCAAATCTCAGAGGTAAAATTATAATTTTCAAAACTTAGACACTAAGTTAGTAACCGAACTTAAAACTTAAAAAACTAATAGTGTAGTATTTTGATATTAAGGACTAAAAAAAGTATTTTTTTTCCCTAAAAAAAGATATTCCATGACAAAAATATCGATTACAATAGTTATAATTTATTTTACAAAGAAAAAACAAAAGACATAAACAACTGACAAACTGACTAGAAAAGAAAAATCACAAGAATAACTCGACTCCAAACTAGGAGGAAACGAAATAAGTGCAATAACCTCAAATCCAAGAAACCATCTCTAGCTAATGAGTGCATAGATGAGGTCCACTCTCTCGGAACATAAAAAAAGTCATCTTATGAAACAAAGGCAATATATTCTTAATATCAGTTACTTGGTTAGTAGGCTCTAAAATTCCTTGAAGAATCTAGATCATAGTCAGCGAGTCTAAAAGAATCATAATTAGTTAGACAAAGCATATTTTCTTCCGAAAGGCAGAATTTGGTACAGATATGATTGAAGAACTAGGTTCTTCATATATGGCGTAAGCTCCAAGGCTTCACACCCTGTCAGGCAGAACCGTTGTTGCCTGATGGGAACTTCCCGGCCTGAGCTGCCATCTTGGTCAAAAGGCATTTCTTCTTCATAGATAGCTATGACTTCGACACCATAGTTATAATTATACGATAATAGTTATAATTACTATTGTAGCCTACAATTATTTTGGTAATTTTGCAAGTGCTCCCCTTCTAATTTAGCATGGTGCCACAAAATGGATTGAATCAAGCTCATTTGAAAAAGTGTGCTAGACATTTTTTTTTTTGTGAAATTCTGCACAAAAATTATTATTATTATTATTATTATTATTATTATTATTATTATTTAGTTAAGAAAAATATGTAGGATAAAAGAGAATCCAACTCAAATTTAAGATATATATTTTTACCAATCAAGTTATTTAGAGTTGATTTAGTTTAAATGTGATTAATTTTTAAAGGAAAATTAGTCTTGGGGATAAATCTCCCAATATCTAAAATTAATAAATTAGTTGGACTTTCTTTATTTGTTATAGAAATAAATTAGTTGGACTTAGATTTTAGACGTAAACAAAATTGCATAAAAACGCTAATATACATGTTTAATTATATTTTACACGAAAATAATAATATTAAAGATAACAAATTAGTATGCATAGAATAGGTCCTTTTTCATAATTATGAGGTGAAGTATGTCTAATTTGACCTAAAATAGGGTCACAGATATGTAAACTTTTTTTTTTTTTTTTCCTTCTAAATTAATGTGAGAGATAATGAAAACAAATTTAGAAGAGATAATGAAAACATAAATATGCCTCTTGACCAAATCGATTTTAGCCTGTTTTAAAGTTAGAACTTGAAAATTTGACTTTTTTATTTTTTATTTTTTTATTATTATTTTTTTAATGATGAGAATATATATATATTGGATTTGTTTGAGGAAAACTTCCACATATTAGTTGGACATTTAGCCCTGTTCCATAGTTTTTTTTTTTTTAATTTAAAATAATGAGTAATTGTTTTTAATATCAAAATTACTGAAAACATTTTTCAATATAGCAAAATATCACTACCTATTGGTAATAGACAATTGTAAACATTGATAGATATATATCAGTTTTTATTAGTAATTGATGATAGTAGTTATCAGTGTCTATCCTTATCAATCACTAATAAACAATAATATTTTGTTATATTTGTAAATAAAACTTATTTGCCAGAATTTTCATTTTTCTAACTAAATACATGAATTATTAGCCCCAATTCCAAAATAAAAAATAAGTTTAATTTTTTTTCTTTCAAAACTTACATTTGTTTTTAAAATTAGCCCAAAAAGTAAATAACAATAAGTAGAAATATAGTTAGAAAGTGAATAACTAAAAGAATAAATTTAGAGGTGACATTAGTGTTTATAAATTTAATTTTCAAAACCATATAATTATCAAACAGTACCTTATATTCTTGTATTTATTTAATTATCAAACGATACCTTATATTCTTGTATTTATTTTATACAAAAATGGAGAATATTAGCATGTAATAAGTTTTTTGGTTCACTCTTTTACATTCATTTCTGGATAATAGATTTTTAATTGGGATTCGATTCGTGTGTAAGAAGGTAAATCAAGATTGGATAAAGCATCTTTTGAAAGGAAAAGAATTGTGTGCTACTTCATGGCTAAGTCATATTTTAACAGACACGGTTTATTTTTTATTTTAATTTATTTTTCCTAACTGACTTACTCTAATCTTGAAACCACAACAAAATCTATATATATCTGTATATATGTTTCCATCCCATTCTATAAAGTCTACAAAATTTAACCCAAAAAGGAAAAAAAAGGTCATAATATAAAATATTCATGACTTCGTTTTGTAACCATTTCGATTTTGGTTTTTGTTTTTGTTTTTAAAAATTAAGTATTTATCTACCTTTTACCAATGGTGTAAAGAACCTAGCAAAAATTTGAAAATTAGAAAAAAAATAACTTTTTAAAACTTGCTTTTATTTTTTGAAACTGGCAAAGAATTCAACTATTCTATTTAAGAGAGATATAAATCAATATAAAATATATAGAGGAAATAGGTTTAATTTTCAGAAACAAAAATAAAAAAACAAAATAGTTATTAAACAGGGAATAAACTTTCAAAGTTTCTAATAAATCTAAAACTTAAAACAAAAAAAAGTCAATCCCGACGTAAACTTTCAATTTTATGTCTAATAAATTATAAAACTTAAAAAAGAAATGTAATATGTATCTAAACTTTTAGTTTTACGTCTATATTCATTTTAATTCACGTACATAGTTAAGCACCATATTGAAAATTTAAATAATTTTTTATACTTTTTAAAGTTTTACAATTTACTAAAAAATAGAAAAAGAAAAACCATTTTGTAGGTTCCTAAACAAACAATAAAGTTGACTGAGCAAATCCAAAGTCCAACTCATAACTAAAAATTAAAAAAAAAAAAAAAAGAAAAAAAAAAAGTGAAGAAAGAGAAATGGAGAATGAGGGGTAAGAACATGAAAAAGAAAGGCAATCACATGGGGACAAAAATATATTTATTATAATATGATTTGTTCTTAATTCTTATCTTCCTTCCTTTCCACTTCCCTCTCCTCATTTTTTCCAACTTTTTTCAAACTCCTTCTCTCTTAAGTACACCGTGGAATTCTCATTCTTTTTTCTACATGCCACGTGTGTAACCTCCTTCATTTCCTCTTTTACCCCTCACTTTTCCTTCTATTTACTACTCCTTTCTCACCCAACGGCCGTTTTATCCTCCAAGGGCACTTTCGTCACCGCAAACTCCCACGCTCCGAACTGAAAAAGGAGCGGCGTCTCTTTTACAAAAAAATTTTCCGTCTTTGAAATTCCCAAACTGCCCCTGGCGCCGTCGACGAAGAATAGTATTTTGACTTATAATATAAAATAACAAGATACTTGACTATCGAGGATAATTGGACAATCCTTTGTTTATATTTTCATTCTAAAATATTCGACAACTACTTATTTTTTTAAAATATATAATTTATATAAAAAAAAGGCTATTTTCTCTCTTCTATTTTGTATTCCAACAACTTAACAGTGGACAACTTAGTATTATTATTTTTTTAAAGATATCTCTTTCTTTTAGTATTTATGGTGTGAAATGTCTGTGTTTTTAAGTATGATATTTGTTCTTATAATTTTAACTAAGTCCAATTAATTTTAATTTATTTTTACAATTTGACTTGTTTAGGATCAGCTCTAATAATTATTGGATATATTTTTTTAACCATGATATTTAAATTTTATTTAACTTATGGTTTAAAATTGTGTTAATTTATCAAGTAAGGGAAGGGTAAGATGGTAATTTAGGGGTTGAGTTTGCGGTCGGGGCCGTAGAAATTAACAAGTGGTCCGCAAAAAAGCGCACAAAAGGGGGCTGTAGATAGATAGAAAGATTAGAGAGAGAGAGGGAGAGAGAGAGAGAGAGATCGGTTCGATTTGTGAGACGTTGTCGGATTTCAAATCTCTATTTCGCCTGAATTTGGGAATTCCGTTCACGTCCGGCCTAGGGTTCTCTAATTAGAACTGGAAATCACGAGAAGGTTAAGGGGTTTGATTTCAAGTTCGTTTCATTTTGGAACTTCCTTCTTTTTCCTTTTTTTTTTGGATTTTAAGCCGGAATTCTCTGGCTTCCGATTTCGTTGGGTGAGGGCTAACTGAATATTCGGTACTTATCTTGTTTAAATCTCCTTGTTTTTGTGTTTGTTTCTTTGGGTTGAGGGGTTAGTAGTTCGAGTCTTGGGGAGTTGTGAGGGTTTTTGTGCCCACCCACTGCTGAATTTTGGGTTTTCGCATGCTTATGAAGTTGAATTCACGATCCGTGGAATTGGGTTTAGTTCCGAGGTTAGTTCTGTTGAGAGTTTCGTGATGTTTACGCCGCAGAAGGTATGGTCTGGTTGGCCCCTCACGCCCAAAACCGGGACCCAGAAGACTGGAGCCGGTTCTGCTTCGAATCCCAACTCTGTTACTCCTAATTTGAGCCGCAGGGGTGATGGGATCAAGGGGAAGACTGTTGCTTTTGGTGAAACTGCGACGCCTCTTTCGGGCACTGTAGTTGAAAATGGAGGAGAGATGTTTGTGGGGTCGGCTGAAGCAGCCGCCTTGGACCAAGAAGGGTTGGCTGAGAAGATCTCGAGACTTGAAAACGAGGTTAGTTGATTTTGTTCACGATTTTGTTGAGTATTCATGTTCTTGCTTCTTTAAGTGGATTATTTTCGTTAATTTCGATAAGTTAGGAGCCTCTGGCTCACAATGTCGTTCAGAGTTGAAGTGGTTTTTCGTATGGTTATTTACTCGACTTATGTTATCAATTGCAAACCAATAGGACAGTTACAGGAGAGGAAATGATCTAATGAGATATTGAACGCGTGTGAATTGTGGAGTTGCATGCCCTAGAACAGGGTATCCTGTTAGGTTGGTTTATGTAGTATAATGAGCTAATGGCTTCTGTTTTTAAAGTTTCTTTGGTGGAAGATGGAGTTTCTGATCTGGTGTTTTCGTAATTTGCAAGCATCTTAATTTTTTCCAGTTCATCTTTTTTCTTTTTGCGCCAGGTGTTTGGAAGCAGTGTAGTTTTACAGACCTATGCTCCACGTGTACTATTTATAGTTGTTGACTCGTTTCCAATTTCTTCGCTTTAAACAGCTTTTTGAGTACCAGTACAACATGGGGCTTCTCTTGATTGAGAAAAAAGATTGGACTTTGAAATATGAAGAGCTTAAACAAGCATTGACTGAAACAAAGGACACTCTCAAAAGAGAACAAATGGCCCATATGATTGCGATATCTGATGCTGAGAAGCAAGAAGAAAATTTAAAGAAGGCATTGGGTGTTGAGAAAGAGTGTGTTCTTGATGTAAGGCTCCAGCTTTCTATATCTTGTTTACTGATACTGACATATCATGTGTATCCTGTGATGTCAATTCTCTTTGGCATTCCTCTCGCAGTTTTTATTTACAGGTCTTATTACAAACAATCTTCTACCTTCTGGCATGTTTGCTATTTGCTTATTGTTAATGGGACTATGTAAAGATGTATGACTTTGGAGATTATGTGTATTAGGTAATAGCATTAATGCACATCTGAATATTTTCATAGTGTACGTTTCAATTAGGACATATTACTGGTCTGAGTCTTTTTGTTGGGCATTCGAATGAGATACCTTGATTTCTGCCTCCTGGAATGATGACTTTTAAGATGACCTGATTGGGCTATATCGACTTTTACTTTTGACGTATTTATTGGCTAGGATAGATGACTATATGAAGAGGAGTGTTCCATACAATTTAATAAAATGCATATGTACCGTTCTATGTTATGACCATTTGAATTAGTGGGACTGTCTTTCAAATTCTCTCATTTTCTCTCTATTTAGGAAAAGCTAGCTCTTTAGGTTGAGGGGTTGAATTATTTGAACTATTGTCCCTTTTTTAGTTTCATGCCTGGCCACCCACATATGCACTCTTCTCTGACTTCGGTTACTTATTGATTAAACTGCTGTTACATGGAATTTGTCATGCAGCTGGAGAAGGCTCTACGTGAGATGCGTGCAGAAAATGCTGAAATTAAGTTTACTGGTGACTCAAAATTAGCTGAAGCTAACGCTTTAGTAACTAGTATTGAAGAAAAATCTTTGGAAGTGGAGGCAAAACTGCATGCTGCTGATGCAAAACTCGCTGAGGTGAGCAGGAAGAATTCAGAGGTGGAGAGGAAGCTGCAAGATCTGGAGGCTCGGGAAGGGGCACTTAGGAGGGATCGTCTATCCTTCAATGCAGAGTATGGATTCCTCTCAGATAATTCTCTTAAATCTTATTGATCTTTTCTGGAGTTCAAAATGGTATTTTCAATGTTGACTTTTGTTAGACGGGAAGCTCATGAGACTACCTTGTCTAAGCAACGCGATGACTTGCGGGAATGGGAAAGAAAGTTGCAAGATGCAGAAGAGAGACTTGCCAAGGGTCAAACAATTCTTAATCAGCGAGAGGAGAGGGCAAATGAGAACGACAGGATGGTGAAAAAGAAAGAGAAAGATCTTGAAGAGATTCAGAAGAAAATTGACTCTGCTAATTTAGCTCTGAAAAGGAAAGAAGAAGATATAGGTAGTAGGCTAGCTAACATAGCTTTGAAAGAGCAGGCGAGTATCTTTCTTCAAGCAACAGATATGCAGAGAATTATATTTACTGGTTTTA
The DNA here is from genome assembly GCA_031780015.1 of Citrullus colocynthis. NCBI lineage: Eukaryota > Viridiplantae > Streptophyta > Magnoliopsida > Cucurbitales > Cucurbitaceae > Citrullus > Citrullus colocynthis. The sequence goes on from QLSR01000286.1 coordinate 2,402,381, forward strand.
AAATTACAGCTTCTTCTGGATGCAGGAATCCGATTCCTTGAAGGTTACCTTAGAGATAAAAGAGAAGGAGTTACTTGTGTTAGAGGAAAAGCTTAGTGCTCGTGAAAGGGTAAGTTTTCTCTCCCCACTTGCTATATGTAATGTACCTGAGTGACGTATAGTTTTTAGTGGCACTTTCTAAATGCATCCATTTACAATCAAACTGGTCAGTTCTTCATTTTAGTTATTAAATAGTTCTATCTCCTATTAAAAAAATGGTAGTTGCTGAAGTTTTCATTTTTTGCAGAACCGGTTTTAATTCTCTTTATATTAGTTTGATTATGTTTGATAGTAACTAAAATGGTATATGTTGGGCAGAGTAGCCTTTTTTACTGTTCTCAGTGCTTCTTTGATGTCAAATTTTATTTCCAGAGAAGGAAAATACAGCACCTCCCTTTGAAATAGTCTAATTTAATTTTTTATTTTACCCAATGCAATGTCAACAGGTTGAGATTCAAAAGCTTCTCGATGAACATAATGCCATTCTAGATGCAAAAAAGGTTGAGTTTGAGCTAGAAATTGATCAAAAGAGAAAATCTTTGGATGAAGAATTGAAAAACAAAGTGTCTGAAGTGGAGAAAAAGGAAGCTGAAATCAAGCACGTGGAGGAAAAGGTTGGTAAAAGAGAGCAGGCGCTGGAAAAGAGAACAGAGAAGTTCAAGGAGAAAGAGGCTGACTATGAAACAAAGTTCAAAGCTTTGAAGCAAAGAGAAAAGTCTATGAAATCCGAGGAGAAGAACCTTGAGGCAGAGAAGAAACAATTGCTTGCTGATAAAGAGGATCTGATCAATTTAAAGGCTGAAGTGGAGAAGATTAGAGCCGAGAATGAAGCACAACTGTTGAAATTACATGAAGAGAGGGAAAGTCTTAAAGTGAGTGAGACAGAAAGGTCTGATTTTCTCCGTTTGCAGTCAGAATTGAAACAAGAGATAGAGAAATATAGGCAACAGAAAGAACTACTATTGAAAGAGGCAGAGGATTTGAAGCAGCAGAAAGAAACTTTTGAGAGAGAATGGGAAGAGTTGGATGAGAAAAGAGCTCAGGTTGAGAAAGAGCAGAAGACTCTTTTGCTGCAAAAGGAAGAATTTGAAAAAAGGATATTCTCCGAGGAGGAAAGGTTGAAAAATGAGAGATCAGAAACTGAAGCTTATATCCATAGAGAGCAGGAAAATCTAACGTTAGCTCAAGAATCCTTTGCAGCTAGCATGGAGCATGAAAAATCAGCCGTTGCTGAAAAAGCTCAAAGTGATAGAAGTCAAATGATGCATGATTTTGAACTACAAAAAAGAGAGCTTGAATCTGCCATGCAGAATCGGGTGGAAGAAATGGAAAGAGAATTCCGTGAGAAAGAAAAGTCATTTAAGGAAGAGAAGGAGAGAGAATTGGAGAATATTAAGTTTTTGAGAGATGTTGCTAGAAGAGAAATGGACGAGCTGAAACTTGAAAGACTTAAAACTGAGAAAGAAAAGCAGGAAGCTGAAGCTAATAAAGAACATTTGGAAAGGCAGAGAATTGAAATACGCAAGGACATTGAAGAGCTTCTTGAACTAAGCAATAAGTTGAAAGACCAGCGAGAACAACTTGTTGCGGAGAGAGATCGCTTTATTTCATATGTTGACAAACACATGACCTGCAGGAACTGCGGGGAAATAGCATCCGAGTTTGTGCTTTCAGATTTACAATCTTTGGATGGTATTGGAAATGCTGATGTCCTTAATCTGCCTGGACTGCCTAATAGATATATGGAAATTCAAGAACTCCAGGTATCTCCTGGTGGAAATCTGGGTACTTCTGATGCTCGAAATGGTGAATTGACTCCAGGCGTAGCTGGTCAAAAATCTCCTATATCTGCTGGAACCATTTCTTGGCTTCGTAAGTGCACTTCTAAGATTTTTAAGTTCTCACCAGGTAAAAAGATTGCATCTCCAGCATTTGAGAAACAGGATGATGAAGCACGTGTATCAGATGAACATGATGATCTGGCAGAACCCTCCAAGAGAATGTCTGCAGGTGAAGATGAGGCAGAGTTATCTCTTGCGATTGCAAGTGACTCTCTTGATGACAAGAGAATTCAGTCTGATGTTAGTGGTAGGGAGGTAGAACCAAGTCAGAATTTTTCAACTGATAATCAAAGTAACATTAATAGTAAAGCACCAGAAACTGCAGTTGATTCTCAACCTTCTGATGTAAGGGAGAAGCAGCAAAAACCACGTGCCAAGAGAGGAAAGCCTAAAATCCATAGAACTCGGTCTGTTAAGGCAGTTGTCGAAGATGCCAAGGCTATAATTGGGGAGCTTCCGCAAACTCAACAAGTTGAGTATCCAAATGGAAAAGCTGAGGATTCTAGTCAGCTGAATAACGAGAGTCGGGATGAATCTAGTCTTGCCGGCAAAGGCACACAAAGGAATTTGCGGAAGAGGACACGTGCTAATTCATCTCAAATCATGGGTGAGAATGATCATGATGACAGTGAGGTACGCTCTGGCAGTGTTGTGGAAGGTCAACCACGGAAAAGACGACAGAGGGCTGTCCCAGCTGTGCGAGCTCCTGAGAAACGATACAATCTCCGGCGGACTAAAGTGTAAGATTCTGATTCTTTTGTTATTAAACTGGGGAAAAAATAACTGAGACGTAGGTTGTTACGCCATGTCACCCTACCCATGGCCCCTAATTCAATTTGGATAAAAATTATTATGGAAAAAAAAAAAGAGGAGCATGTGCGTGGTTACTGGCACCCGCCTTTGGCTCCACCCCAATACACAATAGAAAATATGTATATATCTGCACGTGTAACCCTTTGAAGTAATCACTTTCTAATCTGTAGATTCTAATTTTGTGATAAATTTTCAGACAAGTTATGATTTATCTTATCTAATTTGATTTTTTCCACTTATTTAGTGTAGATGCTTCTAAAGACCCTTCTAACGTTAATAAAGAAGATGAGCCTGTGAACCGTACAGGGGAGGATGCTCACTATTCAAGAGTTCGTCGTACACCATCCATGGGGGTTGCTAGCGATAATGCTGGAAGCACTCACCTTGTAAGGGTACAGTTCAATCCTAGTTTCTAGTTGAACTTCATGATATTGTAGCTGTATTTCTTTTAATGTTTGTCTAAACTCTGTATATGATCCTGAGTTTTATCCTTTTTAGTTCATATTTGCATATTTTTATTTAATCTTAAAACATGTATTCCATTTGCACTATTTTTATTTAAATCTTAAAACATGTATTCCATTTGCACCACGGAAGCTGACTTCTTCCCCTTGAAAAACTAATCTATAATGTAGAGAGAGTGCTGTTTTTTCATTTTGATAAATAAAAAAAAAAAAAAGAAAAAGAAAAGACCTTCCCGCCTACATTCAATGTTGTATCTAATCGCCATGTGAAATGCTGATTGAACTCGGTGATTGATAATTTAATGTCATGGTCTTTCATTGTGCAGTGTGGTACAGTCGGTGATAATCAAGATGACGGTATTGCTGGCACGTCGAAAAATTCAGCTGATATGGTATCTCTGAGTGAGGAAGTGAATGGATCACCTGAAAATGCAGGCAAGTATGGGGATCGCGGCGAATACAGAAGTGAATCTTGTGAGGAAGTTGGAAATGAAGACGAGGATGATGAAGAAGAGTCCGAACATCCAGGTGAAGTTTCAATAGGGAAGAAGCTCTGGACCTTTTTCACTACGTGACCATTACTAAGCCCTTCTCAACTTGTGTAGGATTGATTGATGGTAGAGAGAAGGTTTAGATGTGTAACAAGAATTCAAATGTAGTTAGAACTACGAATTTGTTCAGGCCAGGGGGATTTGCTTTTTGTTTCCCCTCTTTTTCTTCTTTTAGGATCCAGAATTATGCCAGCCATTTCATATATGTATTTTTTTTTTGGGATGATAAGTCCTTATCCTTAGCTAGATATTTGACGTTGCAGTAGCTGCTGACCACGGATTCTCGGCTACTCTTCGAAATTTGTTTGTATCAAAATGTTTGCCGCTTTCTTAGTTCTTGAATGATTGTTTTAACTTATTGATTCTAATCTCTCACCATTCTACAATAAATGTGATTGTTCTTGCTTTCTATTATATGATTGTTTGTTTGATAAGATGACATATTAATGATCAGGACTCAGGAGGAGATTCAAAAGTGATCTTTACTTAGGCCAACAATCAAGTACGTTTCTTTTTGTGTATAATTGTTTTCCCTCTTTTGGATGGTTAAAAAGTTAAAAGAGCTCTGTTCATCATTAATCAGCTTTTTAAATTAAAACTCCGGCTAATAATCATTTAATGCTCATCTTGGTTCAAAATTTTCAATATTTTTCTTTTCTATTTTGGTTTTTTAACTTTTAAAAATCCTGTTTTAGTCTTTTTAACTATAAAAGTCCTTACCTTTATCACAATTTTAACAAACTAGTGACAAGGTATTATATGCAAGGATGATTATGATTTTGAACCGTGTAAATTAGAGACAAGTGTTTATCGGTAGATATTAGATTAAAAGATAATATAACAATGATAAGAGTTATTTTTGAAAAGTTAAAGGCCGAGAATAGGCTTTTTTGAGAATTTAGAGATGCAAAGATACTAAAATAGACATTTTAAATATTCGAAGAGCAAAAAGAAATAAACTTCAAAGTGTATGAGTACAAAGGTATTTAAATTTAATAATAATAATGATGATGATAATAAAGCTAGAGATTTCAATAAGTTGGCGAGACAATTCTAATATTTAATATCTTAGGCCTTGTTTTGTAACTATTTCGTTTTTTGTTTTTGTTTTTAAAATTAAGCCTATAGCACTAATTCCACCCTTAAATTTATTCTTTATTCATCTAACTTTTACAAATAGATTAAAAACTCAAGCCAAAATTGGAAAATTAAAAAAAATAATTTTTAAAACTTGCTTTTGTTTTTGGAATTTGGAGAATTCAACTTAAGAAATATGCAAACCAATGTAAGAAATAGAGAGGAAATAGACTAAATTTTCAAAAACAAAAACAAAAAACGAAATAGTTATCAAACGGGACCTAGTTATTTAAAATAGGCGAATGAAATAATAGTAAAACCAAGACAGTTATGCTATCTAAGTATTCACATTTCTCCCATTTGTGTTTTCCTTGCTTATGATAATTTATTCTCATTAACAACCCTTAAAAGGACATGAAATGCCTCATGCCCAAAATTCGAAATATGATTGTCCTCTATATTTACTATTGGCAATGTCATCTTTGCTTGACTTGAACCGCTTCTAAAAGTAAAGATAATCCCCACAAACTAAAACAAGTCCTTTCAGCATTCCTCACTCATATGCTTCCTAGGAAAATTTCCAGGTCATCCAACATATGATTGTTTTAAGTTAAGTACGCTTAACTTTGAAGTTTCTATAATTGAGCCACTGAAGAATGAGTGATGACTCGATCATAGGAACTCCAAAGCATGTTTTAGCATGGAGCAAGTCTAGGTTAGGTGACTTAGAAATTTTCTTAGAAAGCATGTGAATGAAGTCGAAGTATGCTGAAAGAACTCGTGTTGGTTTGTGGAAATATGAGCAAGAATGACATCGCGATCGTAGGGGGTGCAATGATACCATGGAGCCATCAGGTGCCGAATCGAAATTTCGAATACTAGTATGAATCCTGGACCTAGAGCGTCACAAGACAATTAAAAAAACACTTGAGAATAACAAATAAGATAAATGATGCTACAAATTGTCCTTTGGATTATATGAAAATCGCTTTTGTTTTCTCAATGAAACAAACAATGCTGGTCTTTTCCTTCACCTAAAATCATCTGCGTACAGATGACATACAAACAACATTTTCTTCTTATCTTCTTATCTGACATTCTTCAGTCAGTCGATCAAATTCTTTAATAATGATTGAGTGGCCTTGCTTCTTCGACTCAAACTCAAGAATCATTCTAAAAACATTCAGAGGGCCATAAGTTCAAATCCTATCACCTTGATGTGATATTCTCCATTTCCACTGATCTCTCAGCTCTACTGCTCAAAAACTTGTAAAGTGAATAACCAATAAACAGAAGGGGCAAATTCATCAACTAGTAATTCAGATTCACCATACTATGATTCTTTTATACAGGCTCTATCTCTGGTCTGTTTCCACACACACTAAGTCATCTGTCATCTGCAAGGTTACTAATATATTCTTCACCAACTTTGCAATATAATTCTTCACAGCCTCAAATTCTTTCACAATATTTTTTTCTTTCTACAAACGCTTTAAATCTCCAAATATCAGCGTCTTCTTGGTGGTGAAAACAGGGAAGAACTGTAAGAGGAGCCATATCTTGAGTAATCATCGTCAAGCAGTGGGCTTCTTCTTCCTCTATCTGAGTGGGGCCTCCCCAAATTAGGGCTCCTTGACGTTGACAAATTACCTCTTGAAGTTTGAGAGTCGTAACTAAAATCATGACCACCATACCTTGGAGTGAACATGGGAGGACTTTTTACAGAGTCAACACCTGGAGGTCTGTCATCTCTGTAATCCCGGGACCATCGTTGTTGATGGTAATCGTTTCCCCTCCCCTCATATTCTGTATAATGGTTCAAGCGCTGGTTTGATCGATTTCTAGGGAGACCCGAACTCGAAGGTTCAGCAGCCCAAAGTCTTTCATCTGCATTTTCTGGGATGGGAGCGTTTATGCCAGGAAATTCAACACTCATTTTCTTTCGTGGTTTACGGTACTCTGCCTCAGTAATTTCACCATCTTCCTGTTCGTCGGTCTTCTCATCAGCATATATTGTAATCCCTGATGGCTGATCCTCATCTTCCGGATCTGAAAGATAAACACGTTTTGTACTGCTATTAAATAGTGAACAGAACACTGCAGATAATAATAGATTTTTTTCTTTCTTTTTTTGTTTTTGTTATTCCATAATGGTTAAAGTAATAATTTTTCTAGTAGGCAGTTCTGTTTTAGCATAAAAAAGTTTGAAAAACGAGATTCAGGGAAGGTACAAAAGTGATTTTAAAACGATTAAAATGACTATATGAGTGAACAAAAAGCTGCACAAATAACATAATGTATTTACCTAAATATCCCGGTGGGTATCCCAACTCTCGCATTCTGTTAAGCCACGGGGGCGGATCAAGCTCCTGAATGGTGAAAAAAGAATATCAAAACTCTAACCACATATGAATTCTCATGAAGTACACGTGTAAGGTCCCACTCGGTAACCATTTGGTTTTTAGTTTTTTATTTTTGAAAATTAAGCCTAAAAATACTCATTCCACCTCTAAATTTCTTGTTTTTTATGTTTTCAAAAACCAAGTAAAATTTTGAAAACTAAAAAAATGTAGTTATTAAAAGCTTGTTTTTGTTTTTGAAATTTGGCTAAGAACTCAACCTTTGTAAGATAGATGTAACTCATTATATGAAATTGAGAGAAAATAGACTTCATTTCCAAAAACCAAAAACAAGAAACGAAATGCTTACCAAACGAGGCCTAAATAAATCAAAATTTTCTATGAGTAAGATAATGACTAAATTATGCATTTGATTTTCAAACCATAGACCACTCTTTATTGATTTCTAAACTTCTGTTTGAATCAATTTAATCTAAAATGACACTTAATTTATGGTAGATGACAGTTGAGAGCCAAACAGACCAAGAGATAACCTAAGCCCCCAAATTCGGAATTCCTAGTTTCCATAATCAGGAGGAAACTCCTAAGATCCAAAAGGACAAACTATCAGCAAAGCAAAAGAGAATAGAAACTCAGAAAGGTGCAAATCTACATCATTTTACGACTTTCAAATTATATTAATTTGCCAGTTCAAATGGCTATGCACGTTCACCCTACTTTTATAGGATCACTTTCTTACACTCGCAACAAATTTCTATGAAAACCATGAGCTGAGAAAAATGCAAGCTGTCTTGGATATGCTCTTGGGAGACAAAAACATGCAATCAAATGCAACCAAACTGAAGTCGAAGTTACTAATTGTAATGGCTGCATTAAACTTTTATTTGCTTTATTGTTGACAGGCCATGAATGAAATAATTCTTAAGAACAAGATAGCTATAATACCTTAAGACCTAACAGTTGCCGCGTTTCAGTATCAAGAGCTCCTGGCCTCAAATCATCATACTTCCCTCCACGTGAATTCTGATAGTATCGAGTTGAATTGCGGGAGCCAGAACTATGATGTTTTTTATACTTATTGCGAGCATTATTAACAGCAGCATTATCTCGAGGCTTTCGACAATCTTTTAAGGAATGGTTGTAAGAACCACAATTGAAACAACGGCTGGCATCATCAATTATCTTCTGGCCTCTAGAAAGTTTCCAAATAAAATTAAGAATAATAATGATAATAAAAGAATAAAAAACAAGTTCAAAGGGTTGTAGTAACAAAGCATTAATTGAAAGGCACATAAACTAGCAAAACCAAGTATATGCCCGTATTAATATTTACGTTGTTTGCCAAACTAAAAGATAAGAACTATTATAAACAATCCTTTCATTTCCATTGCCATGAAAAACAAGGAAATCAAGGACTGGATTTCATTTTTAATATAAAGCTGCCTCTTTCTTAAGATTTGCTTGCTCCTACTGTTAACTCGAATCATCAATTGAAATTAAAAGTATAAATTAGTCTCCGACCCACTAAAAAAGATAACAAGTATTGTAAATCAGCCTCAAATTCACTGCAAGACTAATGCAAGTGTTCCTTGTGTGGCATGTGGGAGGATTTTCTAATCCCTCAAACTTAATGTGGTGTAACCAGATTATCAGATTACCATACTACAGAAGAAAACGAAGAGGATTCTAAAATAACATATCAACTAATTGCACTCTAAGCAGCATATTTTTTTTAATATTGTTCTTAAATAAACCATCTGTACAAGACATATTATAATTAGGCATAAAGAAATCAATATTTGATGGATCTCTATCAATGGGTCACCTAGATGGATTGACCTTACTTAGTATGTGGATCAAAGGATTTGAAGCTCCAAGTGTCTGGCAGATTTACTCATAAACCCTTTTCACACTGACACTTAGCTAATTTGCTACTCCAGCCAGGTTCCAAGAAAATTATAGAAGAGAAAAGTTCCTAAAAACAAGTTTCTTCTGCCGATCCTTGGGTTTGGGGTTTGGGAGTGTCAACACTAGTGAACGGATCAAAATGAAGTATCAAAAAGGTGCCACAGTAGTAAAAGACAGCAAACCAAGAGAGACCACGTGTCAGGGGATCGGAAGCGTGGTGCGGAATTTTTTGCGGTTTCCCCGTGCGGCACCAAGGACCACACGGAGAAACCGCGAAAAATTCGGCACCACGTTTTCGACCCCACGACACCAAGCCACTAACAATATAAAAAAGCCATTGTGCACTTGCCACTTGTATATTCTTTCACTTGATTAATGAAAGGTATGGTTTTCCAAAATGAAAAATTAAACTAGTTTTTTTTAAAAAAATTGTTACCTAACGAGAAAAATGTAAGACAATCACCCTTATTAAACACTACAAGGAAGAGGCGAGAAGAGAAGATGGGAGGCGAACAGACTAAAGAGAGAGTCCATTCCCTTCTTTGAATGGTCGGAAGTCATCCTATTAATGGAAAAAACGACTTAAAAGAAATATGGGGTAGTTTCTTATTTATTTTTCAGCTTATTGTTTGGTGACAATTCGCTTTCAACAAGTTGCTTAGTCCACCGCCAATAGCATCATATACTTGCAGTGGAGACCTTGGGAAAACTCTGAATTGGATAAAGAATTACTTTGAGTATTCTAGGAAAGCTAATGTAAGGTTGCACCAATTGAACAATGTTTTTTCTTAGGCCGCCAATGGCTCAAGAATGGCTGCCACCAATAGAGGCTGAGAAAACCATGTTAATACAGATTGCAGGAGCTTTCTCATGTGTTTGATACTCATCTGCACACAAGTTGCAAGAGACTACGTAATTTAACATGAATCAGTAGCAATTGTCTAGATTAACACAGTGATTAAAGAAGTGAATCATAAGGCTACTCACATGACCTTTTTGTAACTTGTAAATAAGAAAGGGAAGAACTTAATTGAACCATGATTACTCTCAAAGACAACTTAGCCGAACTATCTGAACAAATTAAAACTACAAGAAAAATGAACTCTTTGGTGGAATTCAACATATATTGGAAGAAAGCAATAAACGGATTGTGAAGGACCCTAATTTGACATTATTTAATATTAGATAAACATGAAGTTCCATGTCAAAACCAATTGTTAACGGGAGGAGTAGACCGTGCATCTTTTAAAGATTGTGAGATCTCCATCTTTACAATGTCAGATCTTCGACATTTCCCCTCTCAAGATGGCTTCTTTGAGTTCACCATTCTTGGTTTTAATACTAATTCTTTTTCCTTGGACCAAATACTCGTTTAGGCTTCATGGGTTTTGAAACCATATTAGATAACCCATAAACATGAGATTCCATCTCAAACTAATTAGTGATGCAAAGAATAGCCCATGTATTTTTTTAAAGATTGCGAAGTCCCAACATCTTTCCGACGTGGAATCCTCAACATTTAACAAAAATTCTACCACTATTTATCCTGAATTTACATGTAATAGTTCAAAACTAGGAAGGGTAACCCACTAAAATATTTCATCCAACAGTGGTGAATAAAGAGTACTTACCCTTCCACATTACTCGAATCATTGGCTGAAGTCAGTCCCAAAGTGAATCCCCGATCATATAGTGGCACAGAATTATCATCTATAGGAACAAAATTTTGCTGCTGTTCACTTTTTTGGTTGTCAATCCAGAAAGTCTGCAGTTAAACAATAATTAAGAAGGAAAATACAGAAAGTAGCCAAGATAACGAGAGAGGAAAAAAAACTAATAAAGGATTCACAAATTCTTTACCACAAAAGACCATACAAAGAAAGAACCATGAAGGGAAAACAGGTTTAGTTTTTGCCTCCAGCATCAAACTGAATAAAGGATAATAAGGTAAACATAAAGAATGTTTATCAACATGTTCTCATATTGTGAATAAAGACGCCCTCATGTTGTTATTTGCATTAGCTTTATGTGTGTCATACACCAATTGATCCACCGTCCACAAAGTTATCAGTTTCTTTGCTCCATTCCACATACTGCTCACATGTTAACTAAAAGCAAACCAACTGGCATAGTTTGCCAAACATACACCTGCTTTTAATTGCTACCAGCAATCCAAATTTTCAAACACGATGGTCTGTGTTCATGCAAACACAACGAAGAAAGTTTCAAGTGTTGAGCCCCAAGAAGAACTTCTGCTCTATTTTTTCCCACACACACGGTGGATAAAAAGAATGAAAAAGGCAAGGCAAAATGTAACTTTTCCTCTTAACTTAAGATTTGCCACAAAAGATATATCTAACAAGAAGGCAAGTGAAAGAACATGAAACAATGATCCAACCGCCAATAACAATTGCTGCTAACTAAACCAAAAAATAGAAATGCCACTCAAACTGTAAATAGGTCAACAATCTCAAATACAAACATTTATGGACAATAAGACAGGAAAGTCACCACTGCTGCAGTCTTCTTTGTGCCGACACAGAGAGCAGGGAAGAAGGTCTCTTCTCCAGATTCTAGGTTTTCAGAGTCTTTATCATCCTGAACAGGTAAACATGCAAGTTCAATTAGATACTTCACCTCCACACCCCCCAACACACAGAGAAAGACAATACTCATCTAATGAACAAAAAGAAAACATTTTTTACCGACTGCAAGGACTTTAGACGGAATTTTCAATAAATGTTAAAAAGAAAAAAGGGATTTGAGAAGAGTACATTACACACTAGCCAATAAGGTCCAGTAATACAAATGATTACATTGTAAAATCTAATTCACCCCTGATGTTTAAGTTAATTGTACAAACAACATACATAGGTCTTCACACATCACACTCAATCAAGAATTCGTTGTCCACAAACACACTCATAGTATCACTTTCATTCAAATTAACATGATAGTTTATTTTACAAGCATCCAGGCAGCCTAGAAACCGGTCCTTCCTAGACTCAGCTACACCTTGGAATGCTTAGAAAAAACGTAATATGCACAATCTGTATTACATGAACTCCATAAGAGTTTTGCTTCCACCACTTGATCACTTGGGAGGGCAGCCAAGCAAAGATAAACTTATAAGTTTACTAGAATTATGGATGCCCAGAGCTCAAGCGTCATACTCACCACCACCTCATTGATCTTCAATGAACTGGTACAGACAAACCCATACACATAATTCAGGAGTCAGTAGTTATAACTTATAAGGCACACCACAAAGGAATTTCATTATTCTATAGGAATAATGAAATTAGAGATAACCATCTCATCAACCTACAGGCTACAGCTTCGCCCTCTGACCATTGGCCAGTCATTGGTGGCTCGTTTGCTTCTTCATTTGAAGTCAAAAGACAATAAAATAACCTCATTTCAGAAACTTGAGGCAGGAACAAATAATGTCCAAAATAACTCAAGATAGTGAACCTTAAATTCAGAAAATATCATTTGTGAAGAAAAACCATCAACAACAAAACACTTGCATACAGATGGCTACACCTCAGTTTAACAATTCAACAAAATCATATGAAAAAGCGTAAAATTCTAAATTCCAAAAGATTGAATAAAGCAACGACTTGAACAATAAGTCATAGAATGAGGCTTACATGTGATAGAGAACCTCGATGAGCGTGCCACTCAGACCACTGCTTTAGTAATTCATCAAGCTTTTGTTTACTATGTCTGAAAATAAGAAACTGGATCTAGTTAGGAACTCAAAAAAACTGTTTGTTGAACATAGTTCTCAATAAGTTGTTCAACCAAAATTACATTTGATTTTTTTTCAATAAGAGAATCAACTTCCAATAGGATAAATAAATTTAAAAATTGAAAAGAAAACACAGTAATTGGACATTTTGAAGGAAAGGAAGAAACATTTGTAAGGGGATGCCAGATAAAGAGAAAAACATGGTATTACAGTTGACATTTTCAAATTTATATGGGCTTCAGTGACGAATCAATTTCAGAGAACTGCTTCATCTTGCCAATGATTATTGTTTGGTTACATCAAATTCAAATGATGATAGTTCTCTATCCAGTACCACTGGTAGCACTAGCACTCTAATCCCTTAAAAACCATAATGCAATCTATATCACCAAGTTCTACACTTTTCAGCAATGATACAAGTTTCCCCGTATTTATAAATTAATAATTTTATTGATTTAATTGAAAAAAAAAATCTCTTTTGCGAGAACAGTAAGTATCACTTCACTATATATAATGGAACCATTTTTTTCCAAGACCTAGTAGTTAATAATCCTAGTGATTGGATTTAGATCCTATTATGATAGGAAATTAGATATCCAAATGATTTATTTTTTATCGTTATTGAATGACTATTTATCTATTGTATTTTCATGTAAATAGGGGCAAGAAAGCTCTATGGAAAATTATTTTTATTAAATTGAACAAATAGGCTCACTGAAACAGTTGCACAACCAACCTTGTTAAAGAAGTATACACGACGTGCACTGAAGGTTGTTGCTCATCCATGGCCATCCTTGGTCTTTTGAGACCTGATATTGCTGGATACATAGAAAAATAAATTTTAGTATCACAAGTAGAACCTTGTAAATTTTAGAAAAAGAAAACTTTAACTTATCACAATTAAAAGGGGATATGCCTTTAAAAAAAGGTTTAAAAGCCTACGGATTAGTTTTTTTTTAAAGTAAATCACAAAAGGAGAAAGAATCAGGGTGGAAAATCCAACTACCATCACTCTTGTGAATCTTACTCGGGCCTCCATGATGATGGGATGCGGCCAAACCATTCTCAATGGGAACTACAGAGTTTAATCCGTTGAACTCAATTGAAACTCCGTTCGTTACAGTCAATTGACCACCAGTTTTCGAGAACGATGAATTATCAACCAAATCCTTCTGAAAATTTCTACTTTCAACATGGCAAATATCTTCATATCTCGTATGAAGCTCATTCTGCTGCAAGGGCACACTGCTTGGTAGTATATTCTCATCTGCAGAGTTGACTGGCAGGTACTCCGCTTCACTCGGTATTTTATTATTCTCACTTCTACTTCTAGTCTTACTAAAATCTGGGAGGTTATTTAAATCCTCAATTTCCATATCTGAATCAGAACGTTGTGTTTCATCAATAAGGTCAGATTGGGGTATGCTACGCATATCTTCCAACTGTACATCATCTGCAAGCCCAACCTTCTCTATACTTGCATCATCGTCCTTGCACTTCAAAACACTTGATTGAGAATAAGCTTCTCTTGTTCCATTAAAACTAAGAGATTCATTACTCTCAGTCTCATTTCCAGAATCACCAGAAGCTGGCAATGCAATGAAATCCTCGGTCCCCATAAAATGGAGATAAAATGGACAATTTTGTAGCAAAAAGTCCACTCAGTAAACTGTAAATTTGATCTGCAGGACTAAACAGCATACCAGGTAGAAATCACCTATCAATAAAAAGTGGTAATGACACATGTTAACGCCATAACAACAGTAAGAACACGTCAGGTAAAAGTAGACTAGGAACTTATTACATACAAATTAATCGTACAAGTCAATAGATCTATAAAGAATCCAAAAAGTAATTAGTAATATACCTATCTGACTTATGACACTTTCAGAATCCGAAACTTTCAAAATAACCTCATGCCTTAAATACAGAAACCATTGAGCACATCAAAGACCTAGTTTCAAATTCCCCAAGATCCCCAACTTAGGATATTAACCGTCAACACTCAACAGCTGTCTTCATTACATAACATTGCGGGGTTAGAAACTAGTCCAAGAAATGTGGGGTAGAAACAGTATCCACAAGTTGAAGTTAATTCTTCTTTTAGTCCCACATTTGTTGGTGGGGATTTGAGCTTCTTCTTAATTACCTGTAGTCAGCACTTTTTTTCCAAATTTCTCTATAACAAATTAATACTCAAGCTTCAAAGAATTATATCAACAACATAAAAGTACTAAAGCTAATAGTATATTAGGATGCAGATTGGAAGCTGAAAACTTGGCAGCAAACATTTGAACTTCCATAAATAACAATGCACAGACACCTGTTTACAGCATGGTATATAAATGTGGGGGGGGGGGGGGGGGGGTGTGGAACAACTCAAGCATTCAGTTTGAGCAACACCCAGTTACTAAAGTTACCAGGAAATCTTTTTAAAGCACCAAACAACTCTTCAAATTCTAAAATTTTGAGGGGGAAAGAAACAACAAAGATATTCAAACTATGCATTGAGAAAAGCAAATTCAGACTCAATTGTCATATAGGGGCATTGAAAATACGCTTGAGCAATTCCTAATTGGAATACATTCTAGTTTAGTTGAGCGTAGGTTGTAATCAACCAAATAAGAAATGAGAAGAAGCATATTGCAAGGGGAAAAAAAAAAGAGAGAAATTTAGGGCTTGTGGAGAAAGTACCGTCAGTAAAATTGGGAGCCTGAATTGGGAAAAAGGAAGCGGGAAGAAGGGAAAGGGAGTGGACGAGAGATCTGTCGGAGCCGGAATTGGGAAAAGATGAGGCAGAGCAATGAGGAGGAGCGAGTGAGGTCAAATGATCCGGACGGCGCAGTAGATGGATGAGTGCTTGCCGTACGATTCAGATTCTTTTTTTTTTTTTTTTTTTTTTTCTTCTTCTTCTTCCTTTTTCTTTTAACTTTTTTTTTTTTCTTGAAACATCCTTTTTTTTTTTTAATTTTCTAAGGGTGAAATATAATTTTGATTAATGTAATTTGTTATAAATATTATAATTATATAGGTGTGCATTACCTTCATAGGTTATAAATTCATCAATAACCTCTTATTAATTTCTATAATTTGTAATTGATATTCTCACCGTCCTATAAATAGAGGCTGTAGAGATAATTTGTAAACCCACCTAAATTAAAAATAATGCATATATGTTCTCTACTTTATTCTCTTTATTTATCTCTTAGTCATTTATTGAGACTATGTCTCATTTTTACCACTCCTTTTTACCCATGATGGTTTGGTATAAATAGTAATTATCAATTCTTTTTAACCTTTTTTTAACTAAACCTTCATATTCTCAGATCTCTTTCATTTACATGTGATCTCAGGTCATTCTTGTACGATGTAGCCCTCTCAAATTCAAGCTTTATAATTAAAGCTAATGTTGTTTTAGATTAAGGGAATTTTTTACCAAAGATGAATTAACTAGGGCCCGATTAAACATTCCTTCAAATCCTAAGAGGGAATCCTAGATCATTCCACCTATATACATATTATTATAAGTTATAATCCCTCTAGGTGATAAGACAATCCTAATCCTCAACCCAAAGATCCAAAACTTTTGTTAAAGCAAGAAAACCCTTGGATCAAAGAAACTAACATCTCCTTAAACAATATTTGGATCAACCAAAAAACACGACCATATAATAGATTACCTCTTAACATCGAAGATCTAGAAGCAAGATTGAAAATCTTGTTCTAAATTGAGTTACTCCACAAATCAAACTTGATGAAATTTAAATTGAATGGCTTGGATGCATTTTATTGAAAGAATTGCAATAGAACTTAGATATTGCAACAGTTCATGCTTAAATTTCTAATGAGAAAGTTGCCTCAAACATGGGAGCTCAAATTTCATTAAAAAAAAAAACAAATCTCCTTGCCATTGAAAGGATAGAAAAGTTTATACAGCCTTAAAGATTGTGATCTATCTATACCAAGCTAGAATGTTTGAAAAACATTTTTAGACTACAATACCCTAATAAATTTCTATTTATTACACTTATGCCATTTAAATTATAATTATAATTTCCTTGATTATCTTTCTAATTATTTAAATAAATAATGAAATCGTCATTATTTTTTTAGCAACGTGTAATGCCAAAGCAAAACATGGATGGTAGTTATTTTTTAAATGAAGAGATGAGCGCTTCAATCCTATAGTGGAAGGATGGAATCGAGTGCTTTGATTTTTATTATAATTAAAAACATAATAAAATGATAAATGGGTTAAGCATAAGAGAATCACACCTTTATAGAAACATTGTTGTAGGAAAATTTTCTCCAATTGATGTTTTCCTCCATGAGGTCTTCCTTGATATGACTCTCGCAAAGATTCGGCTTGAGTATGCCTTCTTGAAAGAAAAAGAAAATAAGAGAATCCTTTCTATATGTTTTGGGAGAATTTTAAAGAAGATATGTGCACTCTAGAATCCCTCTAGTGTTCTCTATATGGTCCTATTTCAAGAACTTCATAGTGTTTTCTGATCGTTTAGAATCTTCAGAGTTTTAGTCTTTAGATTTTTAAAAGAGCAAAAGTTGATCTTTGAAGTTGTAGCCTATTTTCTGATCTTCAACGCTTTGAGGGAGTTGTTCTTCAGACCTTTAGAGTTTCAATCTTTGGATCTTTAGAGCTTTGAAGCCTCAGTGTTCAAAGTTTCAAAGTTCTCAATTTTTAGTTCTTCCAATCTTTAGGATGTTATAAATTTGAGATCGATCAAAGTTTCAGTCTTCTGGAATTCAAGGAAATTTTAGTCTTCCAAGCCTTCAATCTTTTGAAGGTTGCAATCTCAAAATCGATAAGAGCTTCATAATCTTTGAAATCTTTAGAGCTTTCAGGTCTTTCGAACTTCAGCACTTGGTTGTCAATGCTTTCAACCTCCCCAAAATGAAAGGCAAGATCTTTATTTGTAGAGGTTTCCCATGAGTTTAACATGGACTTGGACCTAGTTACTTTTGGGTTTGAACTTGGGCCTAATATCTTCTTTGGCCCAAAATTCCACAATGGGCTCGAATTGTGTTGGATTCTAGACCCAACGACTTATAATTTTCATGGAAGACTATAAGTTACTTGGTTCGATCTAATTTATAGTTTTCACGAAAGACTTGGATTTTTGTTGTGATGACGTGACGACTTGTGACTAACCGAAATTTCTCACTCAATATTTGTATTCTACTAAATGATCAATATATTTTTTTTAAAAAAAATAAATCTTATTAAAAAAAAATATTTCATATTCAAACTTCTATTTAGAATAAATATTGCATATGAGAAACAAGTGTGTTATTGGTATCCTAAATATTGGTTATTACATGGAAAATAATTGGTAAATCCCTTTATATGGATTAAAATCAAAACATCCAATAATCAAGATATCTAAGCCTTTTTATGAGTTGATAATCGACCTTTCACTCTTATAATGTTATATGAAAATTTTAAATTTTCAAAAACAACGATTGAACTAGGTACATCAAAATTGTATTCACAACTAGATCAAATATAAAAGGTTACCAAATTAATAATATTATTAAATGAAAATAATCAATGAATTCATATACATGATTAATTTATTATCTAGTTTATTAAAGAATTCACATATTTTAAGAAAAAAATACATGTACATTGCATATGGTAAAAATACTAGTTTAATCTAACGCAACCAAAAGTCAAAATAAAAGCATTAAAGTAAGAATCCATCTTCTCAACTTCCATCTTTCTAACTACCATCTTTAGTGTATCTCCATTGAAGAAAACAACTTTCATCTTTCCAACCTTTCAAACGCCGAAAACTAGATACGAAAAAACATCTCCATGATTACCATGTTTTGTAATCCCTAAAATCAAAAATAAAAAGTTAAATTTAAAGCTTGAAAGTTGAAAATCAATTAAAGACCACTAAAGTTTGTTAATGGTAATTCAATAGTCATGATCCATGTCACTAGTGATTAAACTCATTCTAACTCTTAATTCAACAAATTAACACTTGAGATACATGCAACTCATGTGAGATTACAACCGTCAGGTCACAGACCAAACACACATATCACACAAGTTTAGATTCTCACCATCTATCAATTATATATATTGTTCAAATTTTTTTTAGACACTCATTCTTTATCAATCTAAACGTATAAAAATCGCGAACCAAACATCTATTCGCTCTTTATATTTTGTTAAGCCCAATCTCTTTTGTTATTTACAATACTAATCTTCATCTTTCTGCATAGATCAACTATCGATGTGTATATTTTTGAGATAAGACAATGACAATGATAATATATGTTCAATTACGAGTTTAAATTTGAAATTGATAATGAGTTGCAACAGTTAGTTTATTGTAATTTTTTTTCCAAGAAAATTGATAATTTTATCCACCATTGACGTGATTGTCAGAAAAGGGATAACGTTGGCCTCAAATATATTATATGAATGAACCATATTTACAAAGAACAATGATCGAACCAAAAAATCCAGAAGAAAGTGTACATACTAAATAGAGAAGGATTGGAAAAAGGAAAGAAAGAAAAGAAAAGAAGTAATAACTAATGGGAAGACGACAAAATTTTGGAGGAAAAACGATCGAAAAAGGACCGTCATATTGAATTATGTCGATTGTTCTAAAAGTTTCAATTTCATCTGATCAACAGAAACACAATACATTCGCATATATATGTTTATATATATAAGAACAAGTGAAATTTATCTCACAAAGTCGATAATAGTGCAATTTTATTGGAGATTTATACCTCATTTTAATTGTGATTCAAAGATCTATTTTTAAAACCTCATTTGATGTAAAAATGTTAGGGATGAAGTCTACAAAATGAAAGAAAGAATGAAAAACCTTTCCCTCCATCATCATGAACAATGCAGGATAGAGAATCCACATTTCAAACATAACAATCTCCTAAGATGTATAATGTATATCAATAATAAACATATAAGAAGTTGCATTTGGAAGCCAAATTTGATCCACAGACCTAAGTGAGAATGTCATCCAAGTTATAGAGATGCTTTTCAAGACATTGTGACACCAATTTTTAGCTTGAAAAAGTGTCACTACTGGGATTAGTCTAAAACTTTTCATACATCAGAATTGCATCTTCTTCCTCTATTAGATTCTACCTGAACCACCACCTTTGCGCCATTGAAAGAGGAGTATTGAGGAATGGGGCATAACGGTAGATCAACGGGGAAACAACCCTCCCAATATTGGACCAGGCACTACGATGATATCCAGAAGTGACAGGAGCATGATACATGAGCTTTAGCAGCTGTTTTGCAATTGTCCAGAACAAAAAAAAAAATGTGAATCACCAAATATATATTTTTTATTATGACCTAGGCTATATCTTACTTAATTGGATTCCCTTCCTATGTCAGGTTTTGTGGGTATGGTTTCTTTTGTATGTCCTTGTATTCTTTCATTTTTTTCTCAAGGAAAGTAGTTTTATCAAAATATATATTTTTTATTATGAAAACAAAATAAACAGTTTCAACAAGAGAAACACCCTAAAGATGGTCAACAGTCTATTCATGAGTTATAACATCAAAACGAGATCATATTATAAACAACATAATTGGTTAAAAATCCAAGAGAACTATTATTGAGTTAATGGTTCATAAACATAGTCGATGGATGTTCAACATAACACCCCCCCCCCCCCCATTTTTTTTAGTATCGTGTGTGTGCCTGGATATCTATTATGTTGTACTACTTGAAAATTTAAAGATAGCTCGGTGCATTGAATGCTTTCGTTGGTTATAACCAGTTATTACTCTTGGTCAAACAACTATAGTGTTGTACTTAAAAAAAAGTAGAAGAAAATTAATAAAGAATATGCTATTATGTTACGATTACAAGAAACGCACCTGCCAGTACATGAAAGTATGTAAGAAGTTGCGTTGCCACCTGTAGAATATAAGTTTGAGGAGATCAGTGAAGAGAAATGACCATTGAATAGTGTGTATGTGGGTGGGTGGGGGGGGGGGGGGG
>QLSR01000286.1:2423301-2477174 GCA_031780015.1 Citrullus colocynthis
GGGGGGGGGGGGGGGGGTGATTTAGAAGAAGCTGACAAGAGCCAAGGGACTAAGAACTGACGAGAGCAAAGAGATGATTAGAATGAAGCCAAGTCCAATCTCAGCCTGTGAAGATAGGATGTTGAGAGTAGTTGAATTTGACTCCACCCATACGCAAGGCTCTTCCAAATATTTCCTGCAACAAATTAAAGAAAGCACTAAAAGTATAAGATACTTGCACAGAGAAAACTTGACATGTTATTGTTATAAACTTGAGCGATGAAAGAAGTCAACAAGCAGATTTTAAGCATACGACAAAAGTAAGAGGCAATACACATTCATCTATTCTTCCTGCATGTAGACAGAAGAGCTCGCCCACTTGATTTCTCCTATATCCTTGAACACCCATTAATTCCCTCAAGAACGCATAATGCATCTCTTATTAATAATATTCACCTTCCAAATTTGACATTAAAGGAACTTAATCAGATCTATTCTCTCTTTTCTGTTCGTGCACTACTTAATTTTCTCCTGAGAAGTATATCCTTCTCTAGGCACGGAAGAACTGGGCACCTTCCCACTCCATAAAAGCAAAGTTGGACGACATAAATTAAAAAACACATGCAGTCTTGATGTTAGCATATATTTCATATAACAAATTGACTGAATTGCAAAATTGACAACAGGCTACCTGTATAAAGATGACCGTGCAAAATTACGCCTAAGAAACTTTGCAACATGTTCAAGAGCCCGACAGAGGATAGGAATTAAGGCAACTGCATTAACAATTAGAAAAAGGGTTTAAAAATCTTACCGCTTGAGCATGAAATGATAAAAAAACATCATATGAACAAGGTCATGTTTCAATGAACGAATATGGTGATATCATAAAGAGATCAGTAAACAAAACTTGATCAGCAAAGCTATGCTTACATTTAAGACAAATATTTGAAGTCACAAAGGTGATACAGTAAGTGAAGTAAATGAAATCCTTTGTTGCAATTATGGACTGGAAATAAGCTTGCAGTGCTTGCAAATTCCATGCCCTGGGCTTCTGCAAACATTGAAAAATTAATAATTCAAGATAGAATGATAATATAGAGAAATAGATGAACATAAAGGAGTTGTTTTCTTCTCTTCTTAAAATTGGAAGAAACCAAAAGTTTCCACAGAATTGGAAATGAGGCTGTTAAATTAGTATGGAGGACTTACTCCATACAATGAGTACAAAGAATATAAAGAAGAACAAGTTGTGCCCATAAAAGATAGCCTGTATGCTCTCTGTGAAAGATTTTTGGGTATTAGGGGGAAAATGGCTAGGACAGCCACCATAAACACCTGCAGAAGTAAAGAAAATTAACTTTTCAGGATAGAGCCCAAATTGACAAATATATATATTTTTTTAAAAAAATGGAAGTAGAACAGAAAGATCCATAACCACGAGCCAATAATGAAGAAAACTAATAAGTTTTTATGAAAAATCCCCTTAGTATATGATTTTCATGCTCAAAATAAAATTTAAAGAAAAGTTCATAACTTTTCTAATAAAAATTTTTCTTGGAGGTTTCAAGTTTCCACGAAGGAAAAGAAGCCCATGAACAATGCTCACATATAACCTCTAAAAATTTGATGACAAAAATCTGCTATGAATGAGCTTTCAATAACTACATTAATCCTCCAGGGCATCACAAAGTCCAAGAGAATGTCTGTTATTTGCAGTTTACCCAAAAAAGGGGCAGTTGAAAATCTCAATTGAGGTAAAACAAACAGGACTCAAATTAATAGAGAAAACCTGGTAGTAAATCTTGGATCAGGGCACTGTCAAATAAGAACTTACAAAGTAGAGGAGATGAGGTACATCTTACTCTTTATATCTAGGAATTGAAGTGCATAAGAAGCGTACACAAGCACACACAAATAGAGGACAGTTTCAGTAATGAAGGGGATAGCTCCACAAAGAGAACGAAGAAAAAGCATTTCAGATACAAATAGTGTATGGTGGTATGCATAAAAATAATAATAATAATAATTCAACAAAACCTATGAGAATTACATTTCAGCTATAAGAAATGATGCAACTTTTGTAATTAAAAATTCATAGAAACTCTAATAAAACCAGCACCTCAAATTTTAGGGGGGCGGAACATATATAACATTGTGTAGCCCTCAAACATTCTGTAGTAATACCAACTTTGCAACATCATATGAGCAAGCATGAACTAAACTACCTACCCATGCATTGACAGAAAACTGAATTGTTTGTCGATCCCAGCGCAACGGAGTCGGATTTGCATCTGCACTTGCAGATGTACCTGATGTCCTAGTCGTTGATCCTGCTTCATTACGAGCGATGCATTATGGAAATGCAATCAGGTAAATTCAAGACCACATGAACATTAAAGAAATGCCAAGATCTTGATGTCTAACATTAAGAAGGGGAAAAAAAAAATATCTACCTGAACTTCGTGGTCGACTTCGATCATTAGTAGGAGGGGGTGCTGCGGAAGACGTTGCTGAAGGTCTAGATGACTGAGTTGCACTACTTGAAGACATGGCCTCTACCACAAGTTCGGGATCCTGTCTTTCAAATCCAAGTAAGGAAAGGAAGCATAAATTAAGAATTTAAAACAAATGCAAGAACACAGTTGAATTCTCAACAACCACCAAAGAACACAAATTCTATAAAAGAGGACAGTTAAACAAATGCCCCATTTCCCAGCTTAAACAAAGCCAGTCTAAGATTTTAACTATTGCCTTGTAATTGAACTTGAACACCTTCTCTCAACTCCAAGAACCCAAAATCCACGAGAAATCTCAAAATTTAAAAGAGAAAAATCCCAATAAAAATTGCACTAAACAGTAACACTCCACAAAGCAGAAACTAGCGAGAACCGAATGGTATAATGCGAAAACAACAAAAGGAGTTTAAGTCACATCCTAAAATCCATAACACTCGCCAGACAGCGTAATAATCCAATAGAAAGAAAAAACAACCCCAATAAACGATTACCGACTAAATTGAAGAAAACAGCGATACCCAAATCGAAAAAGATCAAAAGGGAGAGAACCCACGATGTATCTCTGGTAGAACTTGCGCTTGTAATGATCAACAACATCGGGTCGAGAAGCCATGTGAGGAGGGATCAGAATGTTGGACCAGTAATCAGCCCATCTGGGATCGTTCTCGTAGTCGTATGCTGCAGCCGCTACTCTCTTCAACCTCTGTGAATCCTCTTGTTCTTCTCCCATCCTGAAGTTCTTCGTTCTGAGCTCTCTCCTTCACTATCTGATGATTCCGTCTTCCTCTCCAAACAAGATTTCTCTCGGCGAGAAAGTAGAGAGAAATTATGTGCCGATTTGCTTTCCACTAGTGAACGGCGTTTACCGATGAGTATAGATTCTCTTTCCCATTAGCTGCAGAAACGACGTCGTTTTAATCCTCAATTTAATTTTGGAATATCAAAAAATATTCTCTCGCATTTTTTTTTTTCTTCTTCTTCTTTGAGTAGAACAATCGGGCCCAAGGGATTGAACCTTCCACTTCCTTCAGAATGAAAGGTATGTCAATCATCGCTGAGTTCCAAAATGTTACATTTTTACTCGAAACTTTATTTAGTCTCTAAGTTTTTGAATGTTACATTATTTTACCATAGTTTTTGTTTGGAGATAATTGATTAAAACACCCATTTTTTAAGCCTAACATGTGTTTTTGCCCCAATTTTTAAAACTTAAGATTTTTTATCTCTTGCTTACATCATTTTCAAGCAAGTTTATAAAATTACCCTCTCTTTTTTTTCTTCTTTTTTTTTTCTCCTTCTTCTTCTCTGAACCGGCTCCGATGAAGTTTTTTTTTTCTTTCCTTTTTTTCTCCTTCTTTGTCGGTGAGTCCATGCAAGTAACTTCGGTTGACTTCTTCTTCTCCCTGGTTTCAGTTTGTGATGTAGAATGATACTAGCGAGCGAGAGTACGCGAGAGCGAGAGTGTGAGAAAGAGAAGAAATCAGTAGAAAGAAAATGTTGAGAGAGTGAGGAAAGCGAATAGCAAAGAGCGAGAGTAAATACCAACCTACGCGCATGAGGTTCCATTTTATAATCTCACTCGAACATGACGTTAGCAAAAAGTAAAAAAAAAAAACCTCAAGTTTAAAAAGTCGAGCAACTTTCATTTTCTACCCATTTTTTGATCATCCAACCCTTTCATTTAGTTAATGCCCATTTTGACATCTAACTATAACTTTCAATTACTAATTATAATAGTGATAAAAAATTAATAAAAACTAATTTACTTTTAATTCTTTCAAACTAATTAATATAAGTTAACACACTATTTAAAAACTACAAGTTTAAGGGTAAAAGAAATTAAACTCAATATTCGAGAATAAGAGTGTAATATTTTAAAACTTAGGAAGTAAATAAAAAGTAGCCTAAAAATAGGAATAAAGAAAGGTAATTGTTTCAAATAGTCAAAAGGTTAGAAATATTTTTAAATATTGCAAAATGTCCCTATCAGTATTAGTGATTGACTACTGTCATCTATTAGATATACACCAATAATAGTAGTCTATCAGTGTCTATAGTGACATTTTGCTATATTTGAAAACATCTCAACCAAAAAGGCATTGTTTCTTAAATTTTATAATTTTAACCCTAGTTATATACTAATGATTAATGTACTTCATATCTTATAATAGTTTAGGCTCCATTTGGTTTTTGGTTTTTTGTTTTTGAAAATTAACCCTTACTTCCAACTCCAAATTTCTTCCTTTGTCTACCAATGGTTTAAAAAACCAAGCCAAGATTTTAAAACTAAAAAAAAAAAAAAAGCTTTTAAAAACTTGTTTTTGGAATTTGGAATTTGGCTAAGAATTCAACTATTGGATTTGAGAAAGATGCAAATCATTATAAAAAATGGAGGAGGACATAGGCTTAATTTTCAAAAACCAAAAATAAAAAACGAAGACTCCATTTTGTAACCATTTCGTTTGTTCTTTTTGTTTTTGAAAATTAAGCCCATAGGCACTATTTGCACCTCCAAATTTATTCATTTTTATCTACTTTTTATCAATGGTTTAAAAAACAAGCCAAATTTGAAAAAAAGAAAAATAACTTTTAAAAGTTTGCTTTTGTTTTTGGAATTTGGCAAATAATTTAACTATTATACTTAAAGAGAGATGCAAATCAATGTAAGAAATGAAGAGAAAATAAGACTTAATTTAAAAAAAAAACAAAAATAAAAAACGAAAGTAATTACCAAACGACGTCCAAATGATTACCAAACGAGGTTAGTGATTCAACATCATTTATAATCATTTATACCTTCATAAATATAATGTATTTCATTTCTTATAATAGTTTAGCTTTTATTCCTTCATAAATATGATGATTAAGTATTTTGAAGGAAAAAAAAAAACTACTGATGATTAAGCTCTTTGCCATAGCTAGATCTCTACACCATAATGGTTGAATTTAAAGGAAGAAAAGTTCAAAAGTATATAGAAAAACCTCTTATGATCTCAAAATCCATACTTTTTAAAACATCAAAATTAAAATATATTGGTCAAAATATCATTTTGGTCTATATACTTTGAAGTTTGTTTAATTTTAGTTCTTATACTTTCAAATGTCCAATTTTAGTTACTGTATTTTTAACAAATCTTAAATTTAACCCCCACTACTTGTTTATTGTGGATTTTCTCATTACTTTTTATTTTTATTAACATTTTCACTATACATTTTAAAAACATATTCATATATTGTGTTTCTTTGCATTAAAATTATTATGATTATGTATTCAATTTCGATAAATTTTAACTTCAAGGGATAAATTTAAGATTTATTGAAAGTACAAGGACTAAAGTTGAACATTTAAAAATATAGGGACAAACACTGAACAAATTTTTAGAGCAAAATAGTTTTTAACCTATAAAATTAAAAATAGAAGAAAGTTTGTGGTTAAAGAATTATGTGCTTGAGGTTGAAATCATCCTCCCATAAATAAATAAATAATTTAGACTTCAATAAAATTCACTAGATTAGGTCATAAAATAAATTAATTTCAGACTCAAATCTCAAAAAGAAAAGATACAAACAAAGAACTAAACAAGATATGGCCAAGTAAATTCATCCCTGAAATCAGACTTGATGCCCAAGAATCATTTTTCAAAATTCATATACTAAACATTAACACTGAGAATAATTGTAATAATTGTGCAAAGAATAGTACATACATTTGTACTTGCTCCTCAAAATTGAAAATACAAAGAATTTTCAGCCCCAAATTGTAGAGAATACAATATCAACCAACTTTATCATGGCAAAACCTTGCTAGCAGGAACAAAAGAAAATTGAGATGAGAAAAATTGTGCAGAGATTTACAAAGAATTGAATGGTAGGACCTGATTCCAGCTCCAAAATCTGCCAGAGATGTAAAACAAACACATATCAGATGTTCCATTGCCGGGATCGATTCATAGGCGCCGAGGGACTTTGATCTCTGGATTCTCTACTCCAGCTACTATGACTTTGACTATAACTTTGACTGCGATCTCGGTCAGAATAACCGTAACTATAATCTTGACTGCCAAAAGCCATTCTCTGAAACATTCTAATCTGAGCAGATTGTTCAGCTGAATCAAACACTCCACTCTGCCCAGGTTTCACCCCATTTGCAAGATCTGACATTTCATCTAAAGAGTCTAGAGCTCTCACCACCTGATGTCAAGACAATACATTTCATCTTAGCTTGCTTCCCTATAAGTTGGGATATGTTTATGTGGGAGGTTTTTTCTTTTTCATTTAGTTGGAACTTTTATGTATGATATGAAGATACTAACCTGACTCATTCTTGGCCTCTTTACTGCCGAATGACGAACACAAGCAGCGGCTGCTTCGATCATCCGGAACATTTCTCTGTCTACATAATTGTTGTCTAGCCTTGGATCCACCAGTTCTTCAAAATTCTCATCCTCAATGGCTTGTGCAAGCAAGGGTCGAGCCTGAAGTTTCCATGGAGGTTAATGTACACATGAATTTTAAAGCAAACGGATCTAAATAACAATGATTTAAATGGCAAAATATGAGCATAACCAACAGCCCCATTCGTTCAGTCAAGAACAACCTCAACCAAGATCTAAGAGTGTTGGGATTAATGTAGAAACTAAGAATCTACTCAAACTGCAGAAGATGAAAAAGAGGTTTGCGTCTTTAAAATTCCTGCTACCAGCTGTAAGGTTAGTTTTGCCCTGTCTAGAAGAAATCCTCCATTAAATTGCCAAGAAGAGGAAGGTTGGTATTAAATATTTGGCAAATAGGCAATATTAAGACTCACAGCTTGATAAATTTCCTATTGCATTAGCTTTGAATAGAAATCAGTGGTGCAAAAAATGGAGAATTATTATCCACTCCAAATGAGCGATCCTTAACAACTATTATGCATTATCAAGCCACATGAAAAGGTTTAATTATATATCGTCAGTTTTTCTTATGTGTTCACTTGCAGGTTCCCCACCACCACCAGAATACTATTAAACGGAGACAACTAACAGATTAAGGTCTTGAAAGCGTTTGACAATTCAACACTCTGAAGGTCTAATATCAGTTTCAAATTCTTTTTCTTTATTGCTTTATTTCTTTTTTATTTTTTTAAAGAAGCAAAGATAGAAATACATGAACTGGGGGCTTCAGCTTTACAGGTACGAGACGTTAAGATAGAGAGGGCTTACCCATTCAACTAAGCTCTCATCCCCTAGAGGCTGAGAAGAATCCACAGGCTTGCGACCAGTAATTAACTCCAAAAGTACAACCCCGAAAGAGAAAACATCAGATTTATCTGTCAATTTCCCACTCGTTGCGTACTCTGGGGCCATGTATCTGAAAACAGCAGATAGTAGTTTTTACATATAGCAAGTACAGAAACAAGAACATAAAAATGAATATTACATATTGAGTTATAAAATTAGAACTGAACAGGCCATTTGCAATCCTGAAGTAAAAAGCAGAGGAGCACCATGCAAGGGCTGTATTATTGAATAGCCCGTAGGCTTCAAAAAATATGTCATGCAGAAATGCCATTGCTTCCCAGGTTGCGGTCTTCCTCTCCCTCTTTTCTTTGGTTTAATGAAATGTTTGTTTCTTCCTTTTTCTTTTGTTTAATGAAATGTTTCCTTCTTCTTCCTATTATCCTTTTTATTTTAAAAAAATAAAATTGAATAAAATAAGTGGTTAGATTAATATCCTTTAGTTGTTGAATCTCTATTCTTTGATAGAAAGTTCATAGCTAGTTGTTAGAGTTGTTTGGACAAGGCTTCTTTATTTTTAATTTTTAATTTTCATGGATGTTGGTTCTTAATAAGGAAAGAGATGAAATGGATATTGGTTCTTATAGTCCTGTTGAATGCTTCTTAGTTGGCTTTGGCCATTTTGATGTCGAATTTGGATTTTTCTTTCCTGTTTGATTTTGTAGCCAGGTTTGGGTATCTCTAGACGGTTAGAGCATTTTAGGGACTAGATTTGGATGTTTAGTTGATTGCATTTTGTGTGATTTATTACTTGATATATAGATAACTTTCTAATTCGGTTTTGAGAAAATTTTCATTTTGATCTTATTACTTAGGTTCATGTTCCTGAAATTGAAAGTTCAAAAAAAGCTTCACCAAGTAACCAAGCGTACACCAGCACTGTGGTCCATAAAGCTTGACCATCATGAAAAGAGAAAGTGCATAAGTGATAAGTATAGCAACTTCCTCATGAGAAAACTAAACATAAGTACTCTTAGTGACATACCCAAAGGTTCCCATAACACGAGTTGTTACATGAGTATGTGAATCCAGTGCCAATTTGGCAAGCCCAAAATCTGCGACCTGTAAGCGTAGAGCATACAATATTATAAGCAAATGACAGAATAATTAGTGCAAACAATTGGTAAAATATCTGACTACACCTATCACGATCTTATGTTATTCGTTAGGACGTTCGATCAAAACAGTGATACCAATCACTAAATAAAAGCGCTTCCAGCTCAAGAGAGAAATGACATAGTCATTCAATCAGAATTTCTCATGATATGAAAAAATTTGGGAAGGCATGTGATTTGTGGGGCATACATTCTTTTCTCTTGTTCATTGCAAATCTATGTTTTGTACTGAAAATGTGAAAAGTACAAAGACAAGTGGTATAAAATCCCCCAACTTACCTACGACTTAAAAATCTTCTAATCTCTATGTTTATCATGGAAAATCCTTTGGTTTTTTCTAACCATAACTCCCAAACTATAGTTTTGGTGGCAACAATTGTCATTGCAGATCAAAAGAATTCTAGCGAATTACCTGAGCTTCAAAGTTGATATCAAGCAGAATGTTAGACGATTTAATATCCCTGTGAATAATGCGTGGATGACCTGGTAAGAATCACCATAATATTGAGAGGGATAGTTGAAAAATATTTAGAAAAGTCAAAGCAGAAATCAAACGCTTGGAGAGGACTGAAGATTACTAATATTTAACTAGATTTCCTTAAAATGGAAGCACCATAACAATGGATGTATGATAAGAATGAAGAATTAATGGAACAACATGTATAAGAAGTGGAAGCACCATCAAAATTGAGCATTATAGAAGTCACTTGTTAACACATATGCCGTCAGAATTCACCCGACTTTATGCACACCTCAACAAATTTCAACGGATTACTACCTAACCCTACAGCATTAGTTGGAAACCTCTAAGTTTGCAGCTTGCAAATATTGGACCAACTCACGGTAAATAGACTTTACTAACAATGTCCAAAGGGAGAAACTTACAATCTTCATGTAGGTAAGCAATTCCACGAGCTGCACCAGCAGCAATCCGAACACGTGTAGCCCAAGCCAAAACTGGCCTGTTCTCCCCTGAAATCAAAATTCCCACAGCTATTACTGTTGTTTTTTCTTAAGGGTATTATGTTAATATCAAAAATGACAATTTACTGCAGCCAACCTATGCAGAAAAAAAATTGAGAAGCCCAAAAATGGGCATGGCATTAACTAAATAATATTGCATAATGTAAGAATTCTATAGACATTTTCATCAGAATTCATAAAGTACTTCTTACCGTGTAGATGGTAATGAAGGGTATTGTTTGGAACATAATCGTAGACAAGCAATCTTTGATAATCAGAGATACAGTAACCAACCAGGGAAACCAAATGTCGATGGTGTACTCGGCTAATAATCTCAACTTCGGCTCTGAACTCTCGTTCTCCCTGTCCACCACCCACTTTAAGTTGTTTAACAGCCACGTCTCTTCCATCTGCAAGGGTGCCTTTATACACACAACCAAATCCACCTTCCCCCAAAAGATTATTCGATGAAAACCCACTTGTTGCCTGGTGTAGGTCATCATAAGCAAACGATCTGGAATTACCTACTCCACCTCCTTCCGATGATGAATACTTGAAATCACTATCAGTACGACTTCCTACTACAGGAGCTGAAGAATGGGGCCTTAGGAAAAGGGAATCTGGAGAATACATGAACATTCATCAGTATTCATAATGTTACAGCAACACTCCCAATAATTCTCCGTGTATTCTAAATGGAAAGAGAAATAATAAAAAAAAACATCCTGCTTCAGTTTCCAAGTTAATTGACGTTGAGGTGCCATGTAGCTCGGGCTAAGTACAATAGAACAAGTTAAAATAATAAATTTTTAAAATCCGAAATGTAATCGGCTAAACACAAAACCACCCACATTGTAACTAATCTTTTCTGAATAGAGCATCTGAAATCATATGGAATCTACTTTTATGGGGGAGCCATGGATAGCTTTGAAATTTGAGGTAGGGATGAAAGTACCTTTAGTTTATCTACCACAAATTATATCCTTGGGGACTTTAATTGTACTGTAGATTGAAAACTTCAATTAATGTATAAATCCCAATGAGACAATCAACTACGAGTCCACATCAGTTCTTTTTCTTCTTAAATTTCTAAGACTATATCAACAAAGAATATTTCCCTTGAAATTGAAAAATTAATACAGTACAAAAAAGATCTCATATCATTAACGCAACATATGAGTTCCCCTTCACCAAATAACCAAAAAAGCCCCCCTCCATGGCTCTCTCTCCATATAATTCATTTCTGTTACTCAACATCCTCTACATTATATCAGAAACTTTTTTTATCAATCATTATAAAAGAAAATACATTTACGATTCAGGGTTCAAATACAGTACCTGAGTTTTGCGAGGAAAAAGGAGAAGCCATGGTGTAAGGGATATTCTTCTTTCTTTTCTTCCGTTTCTGAAAAAACCACAGAGCCATGATAACAAGACTCAGCACTAGAACACCAACCACACTGCCAACTGCCACAGATGCTCCAGTGCTGAAACCCCCCTTGCTAGTGGTTGAGTTGTTTGCTGTAACATTGGTACCATTGATTGTTGCAATTGGTCGTTCTGGTGTAACAGAAGTTGGAGGGCTAACAGGAGTTCCACCAGATGAATTAGTTGGAGAACCAGGGTCACTAACTGGAGGAGGAGCAGACGATGAAGGAACTGAAGAAGGAGGTGATGGTACTGTGGATCTTGGTGGAGGGGAGTTATCTGAAGGTGGAGATTGAGAATCAGAAGGAGGAGAAGCCTTGTGGGATGGGGGAGATACTTTAGGTGATTCTCCTGTTGATGAAGGTGGTGTTGGGACATTAGTTGGTGGAGGTGGAGAAGGTGAAATTGTATCAGGGGGAGGGGGAGAGGGCGTTGAAGATGGAGGTCTAGGATTGGATGCAGGAGGTGGAGAACCATCAGCTGCTGCTGGTGGCGGCGGAGGTGATAAATCAGGAGGGGGAGGTGAAGTTTGAGGAGGAGGAGAGGTAGTTGATCTCTCTGGGGGAGGTGGTGATGCAGAGGAAGGTGGTGGTGATGTTGTTGAAGGTGGTGGTGGAGAGGTTGATGTTGAAGGTGGTGGTGGTGGTGGGGAGGATGGTGTTGAAGGTGGCGGAGGTGATGGCGGCAAGGGCGAAGATTGGGGAGGTGAAGGTGGTGAACCAGCAGGGGGAGGAGGAGGTGGGGATGCTGGTGTTGCAGGTGGTGATGCTGTCAATGGAGGAGGAGACAATGGAGGAGAAGGAGGAGGAGCATCAGGAACAGCTGGTGGTGACTGAGGAGGTGGAGCTGAAGAACTAGAAAGTGATGAAGGAGGTTCACCAGTCTGATTAGGCTCAGAAGATGTGGGAGACGAGGGAGAGGTTGCAGACTCCACCGGAGAAGAAGGAGAAGGAGGTGAAGAAACTAAGGAATCTGATGGATTCTCAGGAGGAGAAATACTTGGAGAAGGTGAAGCCATAATCCAATTCACAGACCCTTAAACAACTACAAAATCAAGCACTACAATTCCATTCCCAAATAGAAAATCATGGACACATAAACTTCACAATGTAATCTCAACCCACATACCACCTCTCAGTCAATGTATCACCAATCTCATCCAAATCGCTTCAAATTGACAAAGAATGTGCAGCAAAAACACTGATTCAGTATACCCTACAACGAAGAAACTTCAAAGAAAGCCCAACAAAAAAACCCCCCATTCCAAAACTTCCCAGTCAAACCAGAACTCAAACCATGAAAACAAAAGAACCTCAAATCTACCAGATCAACAACAAAGTGCAGAGCAATTTCAGCAGAACTAGAACAAACCCAATGCTGTAATCGACAAAATGTGGGAACCCCACATCAGTAAACGGGCTGAAACTGATAAAGAGAGCTCGTACCTCTCGTTGAAGCGATGCAAATTTTCCTCCGGTGACCAAGTCCTGAAGGTCGAAAATGGAATCTCTCAAGTCCACTCGGTAACCCCAGAAATATCCTTCGGCGGATAATAGTGGGGGCGGTTTTACAAAACGTGGGGGCGACTTGCTGGAGCCAATCTTCAGCTCGCACATGCAGAGCGAGGCCAACAAACGAGTTTAAGCGTTGTAATTAAACCCAAATTAAAATTTATAAAAAAAAAAAAAAAAAAAAAAAAGCTGTGTTTTTTCAGTACCATCATCACTGATTTTAACTATTTCCTTCTTTTGTTACCACTTGCCATTTTCTTCAATCTAATTTTCCTCTTTTACTCTTCATTCTTTATCACAAACTAACAAAAAATTGTCATTTCATTCACTGAAAGGTTTGCTTTTCAAGATGGATTCTCTTTTTCTACTTTATTTTTGTGAAGCAACAGTCAATTATTGTTCTTGTTTTGGTCCTCTGTTGTCCCAAGAGCAGCCTTTCATGTACGTTTTTGTTTAAATTTAAACCATTATTTTGAAAATTTTGAGGTTTTTTTTAGTTAATCTATTAGGTGTAAATTTAAATTTTATGTTAATCGAACTCCATTTTAAATTGTGTAAAATTTTTTTTTTTTTAAAATTGAATATTCATAAATCAAATATATAATTTTGAAAGTTCGAGGACTAGATACATTAATCAATGTTCTTGGATTAAATTTAT
Organism: Citrullus colocynthis; assembly: GCA_031780015.1. Classification (NCBI taxonomy): domain Eukaryota; kingdom Viridiplantae; phylum Streptophyta; class Magnoliopsida; order Cucurbitales; family Cucurbitaceae; genus Citrullus; species Citrullus colocynthis. Next base: position 2,436,751 of record QLSR01000286.1, read on the forward strand.
AATTTGATTAAGAATTACTTGTAAAATGTTGTTTTTGGAAATTAGTCTACCAACCAAGTTTTTTTTTTTTCTTTTTTTAATAGGAACAAACAAACTTTTCTTTTTTTGCTAATTTTGAAAATTTGTAAAAAAAAAAAAATGCCTTTCTGTAAGTTTTTTCTAAATTATTGTTATTATTATTATTTTGATTCATTCTGTAGATACCAAAAAAAAAAACTTGTAATTTTATTTTTTACACATATTCAGAAATACATGAAATTTAAAAAAAAAAATAATACAATTTGCCAATATGTTCACTTTACTTGATTGGGAAGTAAATTTGAATTTCTTTAGAACAAATTTTGAGAAATTAAAATTAAAGATATATTTTTAATTAATCATATGGCATTAATATTTGATGGCTCTAATACGGAAGACAAAGGAATCAAAACAAGCTGTGTTTTATTTTGTTCAATCAAATAAATAAATATTATTTTGTTGGATTTATTATCACAATTATGATTTTATTAATTTAAAATATTTATAACTAGTGAGATCTTATAGCAATAACATTTTATTTGAATATCGCAGTGTTTAGTTCAGCTGCCACTGGAAATCTAAGGTTTTCTTGTAGTGCTAACCCTTTTTTTTTCTAAATAATATTATTTGTAATTACTTATTTCTTATCATGTCTATTGCTTCAAGCAACACAAAATTCCACTCTTTGTTCAATTTTATTTGTAGCCTTTTACATGAATTAGGTTGGGAGAGTTTATCAATTTAGTTGCTCGAAAGACCTGAATAGGATATTCACATGCAGACGAAAAGAAACAAAACTAACTCAACTCAATCCTTACAATGTGAGTTGAATAGTTAAAGTTGTTAGGGTTGTCAAATTATTTCAACATCCCTAAGATTTATTCTAAACTTTTTTTCACTCCATACAAAAATTGGAGTTGTATTTGTTTTTTTTTTTTTTTTCAAATATAAAAAATGAGCCAAATTATTTATAAATATAACAAAATTTCATTGTTTATATGTGATAGACAATGACAAATGATAGGTTAGCGTCTACAACTAATAGACAGTGACATTTTGTTATATTCAAAAATATTTTCAACAAGTCTTGTCATTTAAAACAATTACCTTTTTTTCTTTTTTTCTTTTTTGGAAAGAAAATTGGAGTTGTATTTATTTTACATAATTTTTAATTATTTTTGTTTTTTTTTTTTTCAGTGAAAATATGTTAATTGTCTAAATTATCAACAAATTAAATAAAAATTATATAATAATGATTAATTGGTCATATTACAAGTTTGGTCTCTAATTCTCTTAAGAACTATGTGTAATAAATTTTAAACTTTGAAAAAGTATCTAAAAAACTGTGAATTTTTTATTTTGTGTCTAATAGCCTTTGTTATATTCAATACACCGAATTTTGTGTAATAAATTATTACACTTCCAAATTTCTATCCAATATATTTGTATTGATTAAAAAATAATAATAATACAAAACAAAACAAAAAAAATTAGATCAACTACTTATTAGACATAAATTGAAATTTTAACTTATTACATAAAAAAATCAAAAGTATAAAGATTTATTAAAGACACTTTTTAAAGTTTAGATACCTATTAGTATTAAACTCAAAATTAAATCTTTAAGAATCCATTAGTAACTTTTTAAAATTCATTAACCTACTTAACATAAACTTTGAAAAGTTATCAACCATTTAAAATTAACCTAATTAATATCAAGTTTTAGGATGGTATTATGAACTAATTCTTTAAATAAAAAATCCATGCTTGACTTAACTTATGCACTTTGTTACTCAAAAAAAAACAAATTATTATTTTTGAATGGTTAGATTTAGTGTGCATATTAAAACAATATCAAGTTTGTTTGACTTGTTTAGTTCTTTTATAAAAGTTAATGTCAGGTTAAGTTACCTCTTATTTAAAAACAATTATGTTGTATTAACTTCATATGCATTTTTTAAGAAAAAACATGGTTTTGTCTCGAGTATATATATATTTATCGTACCCCAATTAAACTATTACATACCAATTGAGCTATATATCCACTCAATCACTTTAACCCGTTTCCTAATAATTTATTTGTTTGGTTGTATTTTCTAATTATTTTTTCTAAGGTCGTGTCTAAATCTTCAAGAAGTTTTCTTTATCAACAAATATTTTCCAAAAATTTGACTAATATTTGAAAAGTTAAAAATACCGTCTTGGTGTTGTATTTGAAGTTTGACCAATTTTAGTTTATATATTTTTAATAAATCTTAAATTTAGTCTCCACTGTTATGCAAATATGCCTCTTGCATAACTGAAATTTTGGCACTTGTGACTTTGCCAAATATCACTGTAGCAAAGTCAGTTAGCATTGTCCAAGTCCTCCATCAGTAAAATCGGGACTCTAATACCAACTGTCACATGGTTGATTTCAACATTGGTTTTTTCGCCCTTAACTCGTGTGACCTAACGATACTCTCCTTCAATTCAGTCTTCTTCTTTTCCAAAACAATCCTTCATGTAGGTACTAACCATATGTTATTTTGGTTATAATTTGAAGGTACATTGACTAAAATTAGACAATTTAAAGTATCAAAATTAATGTTGAACAAACTTAAAGTATAGTGACCAAAATTTTATTTTAACCCATTTTTTTTTTTAAAAAAGATATAAATATGATTTGTAAAAATAAAATTACTTATTTTATAACATTTAGAAAGCTGAGAATTGTCCGAAAACAAAAGGTGCCAAATGGTGGAAGCTGTGGAAGTAGTCAAAAGGAATAAAATATACTCTCTAAATCTGATCAATTTCATTTAAAAATTAAGAGTCAATGTTGACCAATACATATTTGATTTCAATATTATTTTAAAAAATGTCCAATTGATGTTTTCATAAACTAATTTAAATTTCTTGGGTTCAATTATTTGATCCAACTCTACAATTTTGACATTGCCTCCTTAAAGTAAAATTTTTAGATTGGAAAAAGTATTATTATATTATCTACTAATTAATTTGTTGGATTTAATTTATATTTTAAATAGATAAAAAGGCAAAAGAATTATTCTTGTAGAAGAAAGAAACCAAAGAGAAAGGAGTCAAGGACTCACTATAAATGTCCATAATGTAGTAATGAGGGTGTGGACCATGGGCACTTGTGTTAGCAACTACTTTTAAGGTCTCTACCTCTTGAAACTTTAACAATAGTGACATTCAAAGAGAAATATGTATGATAGAGATGTTATATTATCGAGTTTAAATTGTAAAATTACTTCTTAAAATTTGGAAAGAAGTTAGAATTTAGTACTTATAATTTATAATTAGAAATTTTTTAGTGTTTATTGCTAGATGAGATCTCATAAATAAAGGATATGGCAAAAGGATGATCTAAAAATGGGGGAGAAAATGAAAATTGTCCTACCTTTCGAATTTGAGGTTTTTTGACCCTTTGTTGATGTTACATTCGGGTGAAATTACCAAAATAGAACCTCAGCACGTTAATTGGCCCTTACTCTCGCTCTTGGCTCTTGGCTCTTTACTCTTTGCTATCTCTCTCTCTCAACCTCCTCTCTTTCTCACTCTCTCGCACATTTGCTATCTAGCTCTCTTGCTCTCTGGTGTTGGATTTTGTTTTGCATCACAAATTGAAATGAAGGAGAGAAGAACAAGTTGATCGAAGCTGCTCACATGGTCTCGTCAAAACTAGTTAAAGAAGAAGGAGAAGGAGAAAGAAAAATGAAAGAAGAAAAAGAAGGAAAATGCAAAAGATGAAGGAAGATGGAAAAAAAAATGGAGGTAATTTTGTAAAATTGCTCGGGAATGATGTAACCAAGAGGTCAAAAACCTTAAGTTTTAAAAAGTTGAGCAAAATTCATTTTGGGGCTTGAAAAATGTGTATTTTAATCAATTATCTCCAAAAATAATTTTTATGGTTTGATAAATTCTAACTTTTAAAACCTCAGGGACTAAACCATAGAGACCAAAAGTATAATTTAACCTATTATCAACAAGTGATGTAATAAATAATTTTCTTTTATTCTAATTCTTTTTCTTTTATGATTAATGGTTTCTATAAGCTTTTTATATGTGCCTATAAAGGCTAATCTTATAACCTATAATTAATATTTTTTCGATAATTTGAACATAATTAAATTGGTTAAGTATTAAATGTTGGCTTTTTAGTCCTTAATCTCAAATTAATTAATTAATTAATGTTTTAATGATAATAAACGTGCTTTTATTCACTAAAAATTTTAGTGTTCAAAAGTGTCATTTATGTAAAGCTCGGAACAACAATTCCAAACCCAATTTGAATCACTCAAGTTGGGAGCTTAAACGATGAAGTTATGGCTAAAAACAAAATTGAAAGAAAATTTTTATGTAGCGATGACATAGTAGCTGACATCAGTCAGCGGTCAGACTAATGAAGTGGCACTTAGCAGGTGTATGGTCAACGATTAATGTGTTGATGTGACACTTTCTAATGGTCACATTTGATGACGTTGCAGTTGATGTGGACGATGGCGTGTTAACATGTAACCCAATAGGACTGTGACACGTTTTTATTAATAAAATAATAAAATAAATTTAATAATATTTTAAAATGTCAAACCGTCAAATATTTCAAATTTATTATTATCCAACCAACAGGACGATGACACGTGGTAATTTTAATAAGGGGTCAAACAGTCAAGTTTTATATTTTATTATTATTTTTAAAATTCAGCCAATGAGAAACGGACATGTGACAACCAACTGCTAGTTTAGCCTTTCTACCTCTATTTGAAGCCCAAAAAAATTGAAAAAATTCTGAAAAATCTCCTAAAAGTCCCACAACCTCTTGAGAGCTTATTCCAATTTTTGGGTAATTTTTCAACTTTAATTTGTGTATATTTCAAAGCTCTCAGAGAGCTTTACAGAGCATTGAGCCTAGATTTGTTCATCTACTCTTTGAGATAGTTTCAACAACTTGTTCTTCATCTTCTAATCGTTGAAAAGGTTGCTCTTAATCTCCAAAAAAAATTGTTTTGATTTGATCCTCAACTGCAGATATGGTCGAGGTTGTTATTGTGCCCGAAAAAGGAATATTGTAGCGGTTAAATCTAAGCCGTGGAAAGAGTCAAGTTTGAATAACATACCCAAAAAAAGCTTGGGAAATGGATGTAGGCCGCTTGTGCAAAACCACTGTAAAATTTCTTGTGCCAATTTCTCTATCCCTCTCCTTTTGACATTAATGGCTCATATTGGTTTATTTTGATAAGTTATTCTTAAACTTCTATATCCATTATCAATCTTTTTATAAGAATTAAATAGAGTGCTTTAAAGTGTAATTATTAATTTATTGTTTAATTCAAATGAGAATTATTTGCATAAATTTCTTGTTTAAATTACTTATCTGCAAAAAGTATACTAATGTGTTTAATTGAGGATACATTAGTAAAAAAAATTGCACTAGTTTTAATAAAGAATTCGTCTCTCCCTAATATTGTCATACCAATCCTATACGAATGGGGTCAGAGGTCTAAATGTAGTGAATTAAACAATGGTTATTTTTTTTTTTTTTACTATTTTCTTCTAATTATATTAAATTTATTTTTTGCTTGACTAGAACATTTTATTGCTACGTTTTCATTAAAAATACGTTTTATTACAAATACAACTATCGATAATTCAAATATTTGAGCTATAAAAAATATCACTAATACATCGACTAATTGAGTTAGGATGAAATTGAATTTTTAGATGTTTTTTCCTTAGATTTTATGCATATGTTTTCATTCTTTTCTTGTATGATTATGTTTGAACTCAGACTATACTTTTTTGGTTTGAAAAGGTTATTAATAACTAGGGGAAAAAATAATCTTTATTTCGTTATTTTTATTTTGTTCAAACAAAGTTATTATGGATCTGTCTGTTTAGTATGACCTCAAAATTAGGGGTGTTCAAAAAGTCCGATGATCCGAAAAATTGATCAACCCAATCCAATCTGTGCAGTTTGAGTTGGGTTGTATTCAAATAAATGAAAATTTTATAGGTCGAATTGATTCATGAATTCATCTAAAATAACCCAAATCAACCCGAACTTATTATTAACTCTAAAAGTATATATTTTTACTTATAATACAATTATGTTTTCGTACATTTATTTTAGCTTTATTTAATTTTTTTTGGACAATATATTTTCGAAAAGCTCCTAAAATAGTTTTTTAGCACTTTACAAAGAAAAATTTCATTAAATAAAATGAAATTGAGTTGTTAATCTTAATTCAATAAATTACATAATTAAATCAAATTTGTATGTATTAACATTCTACTTCATTTTAGAACAAAATTTTAAATAAATGACCAAAGTAAACAGAACCAACCCACAGTTGGATTTGATTAGGTTCATTGTTTAATAAGGGTTATTTGGGTTGAAAAAACTTACAAACTGAACAATTGGGTTGGATCTAAAACATCCTTCAGCCCAATCCAATCCAACACAACCCACCGACACCCTTACTCAAAACAATGTTATTGTCTAACCATTATATAAATAAATTAAATAATCACTATTATTTTGTTTTTTGAATAGATATTAGAGACTAATGTTTTTTTTTTCTCTCTCTCTCAGTCTTAGCATCAAAGTGTTAAAACAAATTGAAGAGCCTTAAAGTCTACTTATTCCAAGGTTCAATCTCCATTTTAAAAAAGAGTCTTAACCTGGACTTGCTCTTGTCTCTTCTGCTGAATTAAAAAAATACAATAAAAAATTCATTAAACAAATGTGACAATATCTCAAGATTCTCAACCTCCATTACTATTTACTTTGAGTTAGGCACGTTTCTTTATAAGAAAATGATATGCAGTCATATCGAGTACAACAAGAGTGAAGTATGAAAATTTGAGCCTTCTCTTTTAGAAAAAATATTACATGTCAATTACTACTACTTTATACTATTTTGGAGATAGAAAATCTCATTTTTGGAGTCCGTTTTGAGATTTTGTGGTCGAAATTTAGGTTGTCCTATTTTGAATAAATAGTTGGAGTAGGAACATAGCCATATGGGAGCTTAGGAAGGGGTGATGATAAAAAGGTTTAAATCTTACTTTTGTCCATATATTTTTTACTTTAATTTATTTTGATCTCTATACTTTCGAAATGTTTATTTTGGTCTCTATACTTTTAACATTTGCTCATTTTGTTCACATACTTCTAAAATGTTCGTACTTTTTTTTTTTTTACTATTTTAGTCCTTTATTTTCACATTTATATCAATTTTTAGGGACCAAAATAATATTCAAAGCAAAGATCAAAATAGCAATGTCGATGAAAATATCGAGGTTTTGATTTTATGAAAATATCAAAACAAATTATGAAAATTGAAGGAAATTATTATAATTAGTTAAAGAAACTTTGATGGTGGCTTAATTACAGACTACAAACCATTTTTAATCACAATTTCTATAAAATAAAAAAATATTTAAATGTCTATTGTAAATGTGTAAATATTGATGCGAGAGTAGAAATTTAAAAAAAATTGGAAAAGTAATTATAAAATAATATAAAATTTAGGAATATTTCAAGGTGAAATATGTGAAAATTATGAAAGTTTTGGATGGTAAAGGAAAAGACTCACATGAATTAAATCTTGAGGTGAAATGATGTGAAAATTTAATGAAAAAAGTTTAAATGAGGTTAAAAATAAATATAGGTTATTTTCCGTGGTTTTATCAAATTTAATTTCTTTAAAAATGAAATTTTTGGGTCGAAAATAATGCTAAAATTTGAGGAAAGTTGGAAATTAGAAAAAGTGGAACGTAGAAAAGGCTTAATCCTTTGTCAACAATAACATTGACGTATGAAACTATAGAATTGTATATAATCAAAACCAAAAATTGAAAAACTTAAACTAAGGTAACGTACATAATTAAAAAAAAAAAAAAATAGAAATCTTCTTAAAATTTTCTTGAAATATCGAAATCTCATCAAAACAGGGGGAATCGGATTATTCTTGAAATTTCTCAAAATTTTGTCAAAATTGTAAAATAAATCTAAACTAAAAGTACCGAATAATGAATCAAAGTCAAAAAAAATAGAAAGGTCAAGCATAATTAAAAAAAGAAAAGAAAAAGTTCTGAGCTTGTTTTTTAAGAGGACAGGGAAGAATCTGAGCAGTAACAAAAACTAAAGAATTCCAAATCAAATCATTAAAAAGAATGATCAGTCAAGCAAAAAGTATGAACATGAACCTTTTTATTCATCTCCTTTTTCTATTTCCTTTCTCCTTTTGATTTCCATAACCAGAAAAGAAGACAATCTTTTTATTTCAATCAAACATAAAGCAATATGAAATGCACAAGTGGCATTAACAGTAACAAAGGAATCAAGCTCAAACACACGAGCTTGAGAAAGAAAAATGAACTGCACAAGTAATTTGCTTTAAAGAAACACACTGCATTTCCTTCCTCTAGCTGCCATCTTCATTCTTCAATTCCAAAATAATGATCAGCACCAAATGAATCTGAAAAGTAAAGCAATCCACCACCAGTAATGCCTAAAACCAATTATATGTTTTAATGTATCAGTATGTGTAAAGTGAATGTGATAAGTCTGTAAATTGTTTCATTTTCAGTGTATTCAAAATGAGTTTGGTTTGGTCCAGTTCGATTGGATTTAATACGTTTCATTCACGTCGCAGATATCGAATCCGAGATCACTGTTCAGTTGCAGCGATTAATGACTAAACCACCAATGTTTCCATCCACCATCATCTCCACCTCCTCCTCTACTATGAATCCACCATAACAGGTTAGAGAGCGAGTTCCCATCGTCGAACCCTGTCAAGTTTCTTATCTTCTCCAACGCCCCATCTTTATCGTAAACGCCCTGCAATGCATAAGCAAATCCCTTCCATCCTTCCCCAACTCCTTCCCTTCCCAAAGAAGGCAATGTCCAATCCACAAGCTCCTTGGCAAAGCCAGGATCAGAGAACAAAATCTCAGTGATGGGCAGTAAAGGCAGCAACTGAATCCCAAGCCTACATTCTCTCCAATCAGGAGGAGCAAACCACAAGCCACTGTCTCTTTTGTTAGACCACAACACTCCAACAACCTTGTTTTCTCTTGCAAAATCAACATCATAAAGATTATCCCCTTCCCTGATTTGCCACCATGTTTGAGCTGCCTTGATCTCCAAAGCTGTTAGTGTTGATCCAATGGAAGCAAGATGAGTATCTCCATAAGCCAAACCCAACAAAGCTGCAGAGTAATAAGCATTCACAGCCTCACTGGTACTCTCCTGATTCCGACCGTCCGCAAACTCGGTCAACCCTGAAGCCCAAGAGTGTAGTTTATACAAATCAAAACATCTCAAACGTGGGAACATTGAGTTAGATCTTCTACTCAAGTTCATGAAATCTGCCATTAAAGAGTAAGCATGAGGCTTGAACTTTCTTCCCCAAGCTGGATCAATCTTCACAAGTACAGCAATGGCATAAAGAAAGTAACCAATATGATAATGGTGATCATTATAAACTCCAAATCCAAAATCAGCACCAGAATTAGTAGATCCTTGTTGGGTTACAAGGCCACCCCATTTCCCATCATAAAGAAACCCATTGCCATTAAAAGTCCCACGCAGCCATGGCTCAATAGCTTCCTTCAAGAACTTCCTCACTTCAGGAATCACCTGCAGAAAATTCACTTCCTCAGCAATCAATGCGAGCCTTGCAGCTCTAGCAATTGATTTCCCATAGAAATAAGACGATGTTGTTGTAATGGGCGAAGATTTTAAGCCCTCAACATCTTTCACAAGCGCAGAAATAATTTCGCTCTGAAATTCCTCTCCAACGCCATTGATCGAATGCCAAGTAACAGAAACAGGGTCAGGTTTCAAAACCCACGAGCTACCGACGACGCCGACGAGGTCGCCGTCGATACTCTTGTACTTGAAATCATCAAGAACAACGGCACCGGAATCGTAGCCGGATAGTAGACGGAGATGAAGAGGGTGTGCGAGCATTAACAAATTATCCCACCCATTCTTCTCCCATTTATACTCCAAACAGAAAGGGTTTCTGAAATTCACCTCACCTGAAACAGGGTAACAAGAAGAAAACCGATCGAGGATCGTTTCGCAATGTGGGTTCGGCAAAACCGCGATTCGAACGATGCCGGAAAATCCACCGGAAGTAATCTGCGAGAGACTGTGCGTGAAATTGATCGGCGACGACGAGTAAATCAGCCATGTTTGATTGTTGTTGAGAGTGACAGTGAATTTCGTCAACGAACTATTGGACGAAAACGAGAGAATCGCGTGAATGGTGGAGATCGATATTGGGGTATTGTTAAAAACCTCGAATGTCATAAATGGGCTTCCTCGAACGAGGAAGAATCGGAGATTACCAGAAGGAATATCAAGAGTGAGACTGAGATCACTAAACGAAGAGATTATATGGGGTTTTTGCGAAACAGAGGAGGGATTTTCAGAAACGGTCCAATCGGCATTGAAAACCTGATATCCAAAAGCGGAGGTTAAGAACATTGAAGGATACGAAATTGAGACGGTGGAGAGGGAGGATTTTATCAGATAGGGATGAATGTATTCCGGCTGATCGCCATTTTTGACGGTGAAGTTCTGGAAGAAGGAATTTGTGGGAAGAGGAGAAGAAAGAAGGTGAGAGGCAAAGAAATTTGAAGGGTCGGGAAGAACGGTGGAATGGATTTGCGGAAACAGGGCGGCAACGGGTGGCGGCGATTGCCAGAAAGGTTGCGACGGCGACGACATTTCCGGCGGTGGAGGCGGTGACAGAGGAGGAAATGATGAAGGGAATTTAAAGCGTTTGGATGATGAAGAAGAAGAAGAAGAAGAAGAAGAGTTGAAGCTCTTGTTGATTAAAGTTTTGAATTTTTTGAAATTTCTTCTGAGCTTCTTCAACATTGGTGGGGTTGGATTTGGCAGGTTTTCAATAGTCAAAGACCAATTTTTTTAATCTTTTTTTTATTATTTTTTTTAAACTTTAGTGAATAATTAATGGAATATTAATCAATTATAAGATGATATTATTGAAAATGAGAGAAATGGATATATAAAGGGGAATTTTGGGATAATTTCAATTGGGAAATTTGGATTAGAAGTGAAGTTGGAGGATTGCTAGGAAGATGGAGGATTGCAAGTAATGCAAAAGGGTTGATTGGTTCATTCCTTAATGTGTTAGAAAGGACTAAGGAGATAAAATGTAGATACCAATTTTCATTTCTTTATTACTTTATTCTTTTATTCTTCGGAAGAGAATCATTAAACATGTAGTTTAGAATAGGAATGTTTTCAAAAATTAAAAATTAGAAAAATCGTTGAAAATAATTACAAATAAAGCAAAATTTTACTTTTTTATATAAAACCAAGATAGATATCTATCACTTGATCCGAAAGTGAAATTTTGATTTTTTTCTATTTTATAATAATTTTCATTTGTTAAACTATCCATTTAGAACGATAATTAGAGTCTTTAGATACTCAAAATTATCGATGTCAACGTTATAACCATATTTGTTTTGTAGTAATATTTTTTTCATATATCTAAAAATACTTTATCTTACATTCACCTAAATTCTAAGAATATCTTTACGACTATTCCTTAATTTAATATAATTTGAATTTATACAAAATATTTATTTTTTATTAATTTGAATATCATTTTAAATTAATGTGCTTTATTATTTTGTTTGTTGATTTTCTCAACAAAATAATATATATTAGTTTAATATTTTTTATAAAATAAATATTAGTTTAAATTTGATAACTTTCTAAAAAAGCAAAATACAACTACAATATAACAAAAAAGAGTGAAATATATATAAATATGTGACATTTAAAACTCTCAAAATGTGCTCCATAAATACATCTTCGAATGCTCGAAAATCTCTAGATGTCAGGAAAACAAATGATAGATTTTCATAAACAAATGACTCCTTAAGTCTATGTAATTAAAACATTATCTTGATCTTTTAACTTTGAAGAATTTTAGTTGTGTTCTTGAGTTCTTATTAAATTTTGTTCCAAGTAATTTGTTAACATGCCATGTTTATCAATTTGCTCAATTGTTAGTGAAATCACATTGAATCAATCTCCATGTCTTTTATCAATTATAATTAATAATGAAATATTAATTCTATAAAGATGTGAAAATTTGCATTCATAATTCAATATTAGGCTTTTTTTCATGATATTTTTTTATTAAAATTAAAATTATACCAACCAACATATTCTCACGGTTTATTATTATTATTATTATTTAAAATTATCCTTTATGAAAAAAATTACAAATTTATGCCAAAAAAAAAAAAAAAAAAAGATCTATCTCACTTATAATTTTTGTACAACAATCAAACAGTGACCTAAATAATTAAAAACATAAATTTTAAGAATTTTAAAAACTATTTAACTCAACAGTTCATTAGCTTGATGATTTTAAGTTATCATTCTATCAAATTTCATTTCTTCAACAAGATTTGAAGATTTTTTTTTAACATCCTAACTAAAATTTAAGTTGTTTACAAACCATCTTTATTTTTAAAAATTGAACTCAAAACTTGGTTAAATAATAAAACTAACCTTTAATTTAATTAATAATACAAAAAAGTTGACCTTTAAATTATTGTTTTTATTTTTAATAATAGTCATTAACGCATGCTTAAAATCATTTTTAAGAACATTTAAATTATTTTGATTTTAAGTTTAACTATTTTAAATTTTAGAAAATGTAGGTTGCAATTAGGCGTGGTAATACGCGTGTGTAAAAATGAAAAGGTATACATAATATCAAATTTCAAAAATAAAATACGAAACTTTATATATATATTTATTGAAGTTTGAATTATTTTCCAACCAATTTTCTCTAAATTTATTGTGATCAGATTGCAATATGCAAAGAGACAGACGTTTTTCTTAAAATTGGAGAGCCATTTGGTAGAAGAAAAAATATAAAACAACTGAATAATGGAGTCAATGATCCCTTTGCTTATTAGTTGAAGCCTCCAATCTTGAATATTTATATTATTATTAAATCCTCTGTCCAATTTTTAAACTCCAATTATATGTCCAATTACTTAAAAATTATTTACAAAATATAACATTAAAAAAACATGGTATATATTTAACAAAAAATTATAAAGATTCAAATATTTCATCTTATAATGAATATTTCGATAAAGAAAGGATAATATCTATTTAGTAATAATTTAAAATTAGTAAGTAAATATTTATAATTAATTAAAGTTCGAATATCCATAATGTTGTGTTGCTGAAAAAATGTTTATATAAATTTAGTTTCCTCTATTCATTTTCATTTCTTTGTGTTTCTAAATTTTGAGATGATACTATTTAATTTTGGATTCAATATAAAATTAAAATTTAATATATATTTATTCTTAATATTTGAATATTTTTTAATTTAATTTATTGTGTTAATAATGTTTCCGGTATTTTTTAACATATTTCAATTAAATCATTTTTGTCATTTATTTAGCATGATTTTTAATGAGTCGTGAAAATTACAAAGTATGTCGTTGATTAAAAGAAGAAAATTGAAAATTTCAAGTAAATTATTATAAAATTTGAGAAGAAAATATAAATAAATAAATAAAAATATATATATAATTACATTTTTATCTTTCATTTCATAATTCAAATTAAGTACCCTGTCATATTTTTTTTGGTGGTACTAAAAAAGACATTTTTAGTACCATATTAACAAAGAAAAATAGCCTTTTAAATTTTGTTTGTAATTCTTCCTAAAAAAAATTGTCTGGAAAGACGTAACTTATTTGAAGCCATTTCATAATTTAATGGGGAAAATACTTTGAAAAAAAAAAAAACTTAAAAGAAAATTATAATATCCATTTTTTAAAATTAATTTATAAAAAATTTTACCTTTTTTTTTTTAAAAAAATTAATTTCCTTTTAAGGAACTTCCAAGTAGTTAAAAAATTTTATAGACCAAAAAGAAGCATACGAAGAAACTGCAATTTATTATTATTATTATTATTATTATTATTATTATTTGAGTAAATTGCAAAAACCACCCTTAGGTGATAGTTGTAGTTATACCCTCAAATTTTTAATTGTAAAAATTGGATCTCTAAACTTCTACAAGTATTAAAATTGGACCCTAAAACTTACAATAATTGTAGAAATTGGACCCATACACGATAAAAGTTGAACTCTCGAACTTATACAAATGTAATACAATTATGTAAATTTGAAAGTGCAATTTTACCTAATTTTAACACTTATTTAAGTTTAAGAGCTCAATTTTTAAAATTGAAAGTTTGAAGGTATAATTGCAATTACCATCATATTTTAGAGGTGATTTTTATCATTTTTATTTTTATTTTTTTTATAGCTTTCCTCTATTCTCTCTCTCTCTTTTTTTTCTCCTGATATTATAATATTGCATAAAACATTTTGATACAAAAAGAAAAAAAAATTTAATTCAAGAAAGAAAAATATGGAGATGAGTTTCATGTATTTCTTAATGTTTAAGAGAATCAATCAATTTCTTAAGTTAGAAGATGGAGTAACACAGGGAGAAGACTTTGACAACTTTGGAGGTCTTCCATCCAACATTTAATATCTATAATATTATAATATTATAAGGTGAGAACGTAGGAAAAACTTTTTTGAACACTTGTGTCCCCTTTATTTTACTTATTTTGCACAATATGCTATTATTATTATTGATTAAAAATATAAATAGTACATTAATTAATTAATCTATAATTGTCAAAAATTAGTATATAATTAATATGATAATATTGGAATATAAAAAGTTTTTTCTTCCATTTAAAAGAGTTTAATTTTTACTTTAATCGTAATTAAAATTATAATTTTAAAGGTTGTAGAATTCAAAAAGTTTTTGTAACTCTCATCTTCGACTATTATAAAAAGAGAGTTGTCTTCAACATTTTTCACCAACATTACACTTGAAGTTTCATTCTTTCTCCATTTTTGTTCTCTTAATTCATTACTCTTAAAACATTTTCAATTTTCGAAACATCTTAAGATGTTGGTGTTATATTCAAGTTGCAAAATGCATGTGTCGAATCAAGATTTCGAATTTTAAGTTTTTAAAATTAAATTTTTTTTTTTTTTTTTTTTTTTTTTAATGAATGAATAATAGACTTTGCTATTTAACTTTACAATTCCACTTTGATGAAGTTGAATATTAGTGTTTGTCTAGCAAGTGAGTAAATCTATCTTAAAGATATGTGTTGTTGGATCGGTATGGCAACCCTAGGAGTGAATAAGATTTAATTACACTTTTTGAAAAATATGCTCAATTTAAACTAATTATATATTTTAAAAATAAATTAATAAAAACACTAATTGATACTAGATAACAAGATTGAAAAAAATTATGTAATAGTAGATTCAATCAATCTCAACCAACAACAATAATAATTTATAGTATGCCACTAAAAATTAAATGTAAAATTAATTAAGAAAGAGTTAGAGAAGAAGACATTGTAATTTTTATAGTGGTTCGGTCAAATTAACCTAAATCCACTTACCTAAGCGCCTTTTGGGAAAATTTGCTTTGACTCTTTTCACGGATGAGAACCGAACAACTAATTTGCTACTTTTTCCTTTCCACTGGTTAGGATCCAATTGTTATAATGTTTTTTAAACTTTAAATACACATAATAAACTCTTTAAATAGAGTGGGCATACAAATTTGGCTCACAAACTTTTATCCTCAAAATACAGGAAAGATTTCTCTCTAGAATAAGATGAAAACAATAAAAAATTGAGAACTTGGAGAGAGAACAACAATGGTGATTTTTGCTAATTTTTTAGGACTTTGAAAGTTAGAGAAATTTTATAGAAGATAAAGTTTAAATAAAGAGGGAAATGGGTAAAATATAGATTTTAATTTAGGCTAATGGATTATTAAAAAAGTAAAAAGAAAGGTAGAGATTAAAAGTAAAATATATTTATTATGATTATTTTAAAGACAACTAGCCGTTAGACACAAACATATACAATATTAAATTCTTTTCTTTTATAGAAATCAATTGGTACAAACATGAAATAATATTAATTTTTCTTTTCAAATTCATTTTCTTTTTAATACCAATCCAAGAATAAAAAAAACGCATCATGTATCACTCAGTCCATAGCTCTACGTGACACTCTCTAAATGGTCCAACTTGATGATTTGACCGCCGTGTCACCACCTCGGTAATTTTCCGTTAACCTTATTTCCGCTATAACTTCTTCGTTCGATCTCCGATTTAGGTGATTCAAGAGGTGTCAGAATATCAATGTTCCGAACTCTCGCTATGAGATATTCAAAATATTATAATTATTAGTAAACCAAAATTAGAATTGTTATCATCAAAAAATTAATTAATAAATTAATTAAAACCAACAATCTCCCCCTTTTTTATGATGACAAACCATTGAAGAAAAATAACATGAAATGCACTTAGCATCATATGATGATTAAGAAATAATTCTAATATAAAAAATATAAATCACCACAAAATTCATGCTTAAAATTCGTTTAAAAGAATTAACTTCTCTCTCTAAATTAATTCTCCATCTAAAATTAATTCAATAGAAACAATCATGCAACACATTAATAACACATATTTTTCTCATACTTCACCCCGTTTGGAATCATAACAAAGAACAATAGACATATAAGTGCTCCTCTAAAAATATGAACACATACAAAAATTTCAATTCTCCGACCCCCTATCAATATGTATTCTATAACAATATGTAGTAAGATAGGAAATTAAGATGCATCACAACAAATAATACCGAGTTCAAGTCTATTTTTGCAAACACTTTCTTCATTCAAAGGCTTAGTAAAAATATCCGCTAATTGATTATTTTAGCTCACAAATTCACGAATAATATGACCATTTTGCACATGCTCTCTAATAAAATGATGTCTAATATCAATATGCTTAGTCCTAGAATGATGTATAGGATTTTTAGTCAAATTAATAGCACTAGTATTGTTACAAAATATGGACACATATCAAACTTTAATCCAAAATCACAAAGAGTTTGTCATCCAAAGAATTTGTGCACAACAACTAGGAACCGCAATATATTCTATTTTGGTAGTTGATAAAGCAACCGAATTTTGCTTGTTACAAAACCAAGATACCAAGAACTACCAAGAAATTGGCAAGTCCCACTAGTACTCTTTTGGTCAAGTAAACAACCATAAAATCCACATTGAAATATCCTACCAAATTAAAGTCAATATTTCTAGGATGCCAAAAGCCTACGTCAATAGTTCCAAGCAAATATTTAAATATTCTTTTAATGACATGCAAATGTGATTCCTTAGGACAAGATTGAAATCTAGCACAAAGACATACACTAAACATAATATCAGGTCTACTAGCGATCAAATAAAGTAAAGATTCAATCATACCTTGATAAGTTGTTATGTCCACACATTTACCTTTTTCATCTTTGTCAAGCTTAGTGGTAGTGCTCATTGGAGTTTTTGCAATTTTACCTTCATTGAATTTGAATCTCTTGAGCAAATCTCTTGTATATTTCTCTTAACTTATAAAGATGCCATCTTTGAGTTGTTTAATTTGGAGTCCAAGGAAGAGACTAATTTCTCCCATCATACTTATCTCAAACTCATTATGCATACACTTAAAAAATTCTTCACACCAAGATGGATTAGTAGAACAAAAAATAATATCGTCCACATATATTTGCACTATAAGCAATTACTAAGCCTATATACCAAGCTCTTGGAGCTTGTTTCAAGCCATAAAGAGCATTTTCAACTTATAAACACGATTGGGCAAATAAAAAATTTCAAAGCCGGAAGGTTATTTTGCATAAACTTCCTCTAAAATATAATCATTTAAAAATGCACTTTTCACATCCATTTGATACAAAATGAAATTCTTGTAAGAGATAAAAGCAATCGACATTCTAATAGCTTCTAATCTTGCAACCGGTGTAAAAGTTTCTTCATAGTCTATAGCTCTTCTTGATAATAACCTTGAGCTACAAGTCTAGCTTTATTTCTAATGATATTTCCATGTTCATCCATCTTATTTCTAAAGACACATTTAGTCCCAATTATAGAAGCATTAGAAGGCCTAGGGACTAATTCTCAAACTTTGTTCCTTTCAAATTGATTTAATTCTTGCAGAGCTAAAATCCAAAACTCATCACATTCAACATCTTTAAAACTATCAGGTTTAACTTGAGAAACAAAAACAAGATTGCTAAATATATTAAGAGAAGAACGAGTTTTCACATCTTGTTTGGGATCACCAAGAATCATGTCTTTGGGACGAGATGAAACATATCTCCACTCTTTGGGCATGGGTGAAGAATCATCTTCCTTCTTTTCATTGATGCTCACTTCTTGCATACTTGGAACAATTTATTTGCCTTTTTCACTAACAAGTAAATCTCCAAAATCTTTTTCTAAATCATTATCACTACAAATAGACTCATTAGAAAACAACGTTACAAGATTCATCAAACACAACATGCATTGATTCCTCAATAACTAATTTCTCTTATTGAACTTTATAAGCTTTACTAGTAGAGGAATATTCTAGGAAAATACCAACATCCGTCTAAGGATCAAAATTTTCAAGTTTTTCTTTGTTGCAAAATAAAACATTTACAACCAAAAATTTTGAAATACCCAATATTTGAAAATTTTCAATGCCAAAGCTCATAAGGAGTTTTATCTAAAGATGGTCTAATTAAAACTCTATTTTAGCAAGCGTGTTAAAGGCTTCCGCCCAAAAATATTTTGGTAAACCATACTCATGCAACATTGACTTAACAAATTCTTGCAATGTACAACTTTTCCTTTCAACCACATCATTTTGTTGAGGAGTTCTGGGATATGAAAATTTGTGAGAAAAACCAGAATAAAAAAAGAGATTTAGTTTGTCCCTTATAAGCTTCAAAAGTGTCATTATCAAATTCTCCTCCAAGACCACTTCTAATTTTAGAACTAAAAAATCATTTTCATCTTAAACCTTTCTTTTTTGCAAAACCAATAAAACTTTTCAAAGCTTCATTCTTATGTTTTATCATCAAAACCTAAGTAAATCTTGAAAAATCATCAACTATCACAAAAGCATAATAGTTCCCTGCAAATCTAGTAATTCTAGAAGGGCCAAATAAGTCCATGTGTCTGGTAGTAGAGGTCAGGTTTTTAGATTTGAAAGAAGACTTAGTTTACTTATCGATTTGATAAGCATTACAAACATTATCCCTTTCAAATTTAAATTCGGGAAGACCTCTAACCAAAGAATTCTTTGAAATATTTGAAATTAAGTGCATGCTAGCATGTCCTAGTCTTCTATGCTATAACCAAGAATCATCAAGGAAAGCCGAAAGACATTTGTCACTACTAGGGCAATCATTCAAATCATTTGTGGATACATTTCCATCTCTATTTCCAACAAACAAATTTTTCTATCACTAGCATTTTCAATGAAACAATTCTTTTCATAAAAAATAATTCTAAATCCTTTATCACACAATTGACTAATACTAAGTAAATCATGCTTTAAATCATCAACTAAAGGCACATTTTAAATCAAAATAGAAGACTCATTACCTATATTACCATTCCCAATTATTTTACATTTCTTGTTGACACCAAAGGTTACCATGCCTCCATCCTTTTTAGAGAAAGAAATAAACTTGGATAGGTTTTCGGTCATGTACCTTGAGCAACCTCTATCCAAGCACCATCTACTTTTCTTGGAAGCTTTCAAACAAACCTACAAACAAAAATGTATGGTTGATTCTTTAGTATCCATACTTGTTTGGGTCCAAGAGTGTTAGCATTTGCAAACTTAGGCCCTATTTGGTAGCCATTTGGTTTTCTGTTTTTATTTTTGAAAATTAAGCCTATAGACATTACTTCCACCTCCAAATTTCTTCATGGTTATTTATTTTTTACCAATGGTTTAAAAAACCAAGCCAAATTTTGAAAACTAAATAAAGTAGTTTTGAAGAACTTGTTTTTGTTTTTGTAATTTGGCTATGAATTCAACCATTATACTAATTAAATGCAAATCATTGTAAGAAATAGGAAAAAATAGACTTAATTTTCAAAAACCAAAAATAAAAAAAAACAGAATAATTACCAAATGGAGCCTTAAGGATCCAAAAAACATTAGATCTAGACAAGTAATAAAGATAAGTTTTATCTCCATACTTGCCATAAGAAAAATAAACATTATGCAAGGATCTATCTTTCACAACAAATTTATGCACTTTACTTTTCTTGGAGAAATTCTTTTTTAAAATATTGTAAAACTGTGCTCTTTGAGAAAATTTTCTTCTTGAAGAAGTATTGTGAGCATATATAAATTTAAAGCACTTAGGTCTAATATGACCTTCAACACCACAATCATGACATATAGGCACAAAACTAGATTTCGCATTATAGATACAACATTAGTCATAAAAGGCACAATATAAGATGCTTTAATAAATATAGTTTTAGAACTTGGAGTAGAGCATTCATCATATAGCCGAAACCTCCCTTATCATCATAATTAAGACTTGCCAATTATTTTGTTCAACCATTGAGCATTTATTGTCAACTATTTAATGGACTCTTTAACTTTATCAAGTTCTTGTAAAACATTTAACTATTTTTCCTTAAGCAATTTAATCAAATCTTTTTCACAACCATCATGCTCTCAAGCAAATCATTTTTCTCATCAAGAACACAAATATACTTATCACAAGAGACATTCATTTCATCAATTTGCACAACATGCTCATTCTCTTTAAAGCAAGCAATTATGTTTCATCAAGTAATACTTATTTTCACTAGTAGTCAAGGCATTATATTTCATTTTAAGCACAACATATTTTGAACTAAGTTTTTCTAAGTCATTTTGCGTACTTTCAAAAGTTTCAAAAAATTCATCATAGGAAGGGGTTCTAGAGTTGCCTCATCATCAAGTTCATCATTTTTGTCATTATGAGCCATGAGATGAATGTGTGCCACTTTTTCAACATCACTTCCACTTTCACTTTTACTACTATCATCCCATGTAGCCTTCATTGCCTTCTTCTTGGATTTCTTAGATGATTTGAGTAGAGGACAATTTGTTCTTATATGACCCGATGATAGTGCCAAAAGTGCATGTTTTTACCATCTATTTTGTGACTTTTCTTTAGTAAAAAGACATTTAAAATGGGTAAAATGAGCAATCATATGTCTTTTAATTGACTAAAGTGTGTTTTTAGTGATTTAGGTTTATTTTATGAGCTTTTACCATTGATTTTGATTGTTTTGCGGATTTTGACTTCGATGTGACCACATCACCAGATTTCATTGCGGCCACATAAAAAACCCCTAATTTTCCAGGTTCACGCCAATCAATTTTAGTTTCTATTTTCTTAGTCAAAATTGTTATTTAACGCTTAAAAAACTGGGTAAATGTTCAGAACACAATTTTATGTCATTCCTCAACCAATTTGGGCTTATAAAAGGAAGGGAGGCTCTCCATTTCAATGAATAGCTCACCTCCATGATGAAATTCAATTACTCAAAGGAGATTTTCCACTCAATATTCCAAAACTTCTCCAAAAAAAGAGAGTTCCTTTGGAAAAGATAGAGTTAGGACCCCTACCCCATGGGAACGTGTGTAGAGAGTAAGGATTGATCCTTGGGAAAGGACAATCCATTCCTAAGGTGATAAAGAGAGTGAGGCCCATCCAATGAGTGTTTACTGTATTTTCAGCACTTTTATTTCTTCTTGTTAGATCCATTCTTTTCTTATTCATTTTGTACTTATGATTTTGGAAGTAATGAAAGCAATCTATTTATTCTTTCACATGAGCTAAATTCACTATAGGGTTCAACTATGTGGATGCCTTAGGGATTTATGGCTTGATCATATGCCAATGTTTCATACCATGCTTGCTTGTTCATTTCCTTTGTTGATTTTATAGCTAAATATTGGTAAGTTAAACTATCCACTTAAATTTAGTAATCTAAATTTAGCAATCTAGTGGAGTCCTAATGTTGAGAAGGTTAAGCTATAAACAGAGTTCACAAGGGAATATGGGGTAAAAGCATAGGGATAAGAATACCAAGCAACCTTATGGGATAAGGGGCACTATAGGATAAGGAATAAGAGCAAAACTAATCTAACTTGTAGCTAACCAAAAACATATAGGTTTAGCTCCTTAGGCTTCTAAAGTAACTTGATACAAGATAGAGTAGGAGAAGATTCTGTCAATGAGTGAGTCAATGCAATGGTATGATTCGACCGCATCATTTGAGTATAATGAACTTAGGTTAAACATAGTTGCAATCCTACTTTTATCATTGTTGTCTTCACCTTTTAAGCTTTAACCACATAGACTCACAATTATTTCATCTTGGTTACTAAGGTCATTTGATTACAGTGTCTTAAAAACAAATCTAATTAGATAACTAGTCTCGTGAGATTCGACTCTTGGAGTACTCCAAGATATTATTTCATCGAAAGTTTATGCTTGCACTTAGGCCACATTTACTTTTTGCATTCATAACAAATCACCTCACCCTTTTTACTCTTCTCACCTTTTGGCTCTCTTTGGTTTGATAGGTGTTTTCCCTTAATGAAATTTTTGTACTTATGTGAACAACAGACAATGTCATCTTCATCAAGGGCATCCTCATCTTCAAAGTCAACTTCCAAGGAGATGGTCTGTAATGCAATACTCTTCTTCTTTTTTGGATTCATCCTCCAGGTGCTCCTTCATAGTGATCTCATGGGTCATGAGTGAACCAATGGGTTCCTCTCACTACAAGAAAGTTGACCTATTTCGACCATCTTTAATCGAAGGTTATAAAAAGTCTTTGAAAAATACCTACTTTTTATCAAAGGTTATTGAAAACCCTTTGGAGAAGATATTATATTTATCAACACACATTTAAAACCTTTGAAATTATCTACCCCTTAACAAAGGCTATTGAAAACATTTGAAAAAGATATTATATTTATCAAAGGCCATTAAAAACCTTTGAAGAATATATCGTTCTTCATCGAAGGTCCTTAAAAAGCCTTTGAGAAATATCTACTCCTTATTGAAGCTTCTTGAAAACCTTTGAAAAAGATATTATGTTTATAAAAAAAAAACACTAAAAATATTTGAAAATTGTCTATCCTTTATCCAAAATTATTGAACAAAGATATTATATTTATCAAAGAACATTAAAAACTTTTAAAAAATATAATACCCTTCATCTAAGGTCTTTAAAAAATTCTTTAAAAAACATCTACTTTTTATTGAAGCTTATTGCAAACCTTTGAAAAAGATATCTATTTATCAAAGGATATTAAAAACCTTTGAAAATTTTCTACCCTTAATGGAAGGTTATTGAAAACCTTTGAAAAAAATATCATATTTATCTTAAAAAGAGAAAAAAAAAAAAAACATCCAACACCTTTGAAAAATATATTATCATTTATTAAAGGTATTAGAAAAATCTTTGAAAATATCTATTTTATTAAAGTTGTTAAAAATATATTTTATCAATGAACACCAAAATCTTTAGAAAATACATTATCTTTTATTAAATATTAAAAAAAGAAGGTTTCAAAATTTTAATTTTATTTGAGCAAAATTATTAAAAACCTTCTAAAGTACTATATTTTTTTTTCCAAAATATTACCATTACATTTTTAAAAAATTTTTAAAAAGTAATATAATTTTATTGGAGACTATTTAAAAAGATTATTTAAAAAGATAATTGTAACGAGTAGAAAAATTTTATTGGAGACTATTTAAAAAGATAATTGTAGCGAGTAGAAAACTAGAGCTTACTATATTTATGAATATAGAAATTTTTAAAAAGATTTGCAAAATATAGTAAATCTGTTTAATGATATCTTTTTTATTCCTCCTTTACCCCTGTTTAAATAAAGCAAATATAGTAAACTAGAGCTATTTTATTTTATTTTATTTTTTTGGTGAGATCACCACTTTTTTTTTTTCTTTCTTTTTTTCAATAGCTCAAAACTCTCATTCTCAGTGTGGTTTATTTTATTTAATTCTTTTCTAATTTCTCTTCAAACTCTCATTCCCTCCTCTCAGTAATTAGTTTTTTCATTGTTAACTTTGATTCTCTACTTCCCATTCCCATTTTCATTTATCAATTCATAATGAAAATTGGTGTAACTGTAATAGAATTGCATTGATAAATCAATCGTAATTGGCCACAATCTCAAATATAATTAGATTGCTTTTGATTGCGTTTACCTAAAATTATGAATTTTGTCAAATTTACTGTTATCGTTATGGTTACCTTTAGCTTTGAGGAGCAAACCATAACCATAACAGTAACGATAGCAGTAAATGCGTTAAAATTCATAATTTTTTTCTCTGAAACAGTAATAATAATGGTAACCATAACCATAACCGTGTTGGTAATGATAACAATATGATATAATTTTCAGACGCAATTAGATCAATCACCCTCCGTTCCTCAATCGGTTTGTGTTCATCGTTTACAGGTTTGGTAGTAAGCAAATGCAGAACACAAGTAAACAATACCAAATGTAATAAAAATGAAATCCACTTTTCAAATTACCATTGGCCTGGGTAAACATGATCTAAAATTAGAATGTAAATAATTAAAAAAAAAAGAATCAACAAGATTAAGTTTTAAACCTAGAAATTGGAGAGTGTTTAATCATTTTCATAAGTGTCTCAACACCAATGAACCATTTTTCAAATTTGATTATTAAGACCAAACGTCAGATATAAATACTAAATAGAAACAAAACTTAAGGAACTACCTTTCTTAGTTACTCAAATTTGGTCTCTTTTTTAGAAACGAAATGAGAATGTAGGACTTTAAAAGTATGAAGTCTATAAGTAATAAACTTCTATCACTAATAGCCTATGATATCACATAGACTAAGTTTATTAAAGTTTATTAGTGATAGGCTTCTATCACTAAACATAAATCAGTGATAGAGTTTTATAATTTATAGACTTTTATCAACTAATGTATAATAATTTATTAGTAAATGTTTCTTTGGTAACACTTTCTGATCATGAATAACATTTTGTAATTAATTTTTTAACAATCAATAATGAATTGCACATCAGTTTTCATATTATTATGAATATTAGAACAAAATTAGATATCCATTATATAAATGTGCTTAGTGGTTAAAAGTTATGTGTCTACTATTGACACATCCTTAGTGGCCATGAAATGCCACTACCTACTTGCCAAATTTATTGTAATACACATATGGGAGAGAAAAGAAGAGAAAAGATAAATGTTAGAGAAATTTCATAAAATCTCACTTTCTTTATTTTAGTTTATTTACTTAATTTGGTTATTTTAATTACTTTTACATTATTTTATTATTTTATTATTTTAATATTATAAATTTTTTGATTTTTGTACTCTCGTTTTTCTATCATTTTGCTCATAATTTTACGAACACATATAATATATTTGTGTCAACTTGTAACTATATATTTAGAAAAGAAAACCAATTCAATAGTAGAACATATTTCACATTAGCCAATCATGCATTGATGCACATACATAAAATTTAAATGAAAAAAGAAATCGAGGAAAAATGTTTCTTTGAAAACTATTGATTAACACGAATATCTATTATTAATTTATTTATTTATACTAAGATTGATGAAAAAATAGAGATTTAAAAATGTAAGTATAACTAAAAACTTGTTAATGAAAATTAAAAATTGTAAAAATCATGAACTAAAATAATAAAGCCAAAAAATTAAAAAAAAAAAAAACTCTCAATGAGTTATTTTCAAATATAAAAAATGAACTAAAATATTTATAAATATAGCAAAATTTTATTGTTTATATGTAATGAACTAAAATATTTATAAACTATTCTATTTTGCTTTTATTTGTAAATATTTTTAACAGCTTTGTCATTTAAAATAATTTATTTAATTAAATATTAAAATTAAAATAATTAATTAAAAAATAGAATAGTTAGAATGGACGAGAAAAAGAGACTAATAGATGAGGAGATAATTAATGGGGAGGAGCATAGATAAATATGGGTTAGTTGGATTGTAATGAATATGCATTGTGTTGGCTTGAGGATTACAAAATAGTCCTAAATTCAATAAAGAATTGGAATCCAAATTTTTTAAGGACTGTTTTCAAATATAATAAAATTAACTAATTTATTTATAAATATGGTAAAATGTTATTTCCTACCAATGATAAATATAGATAGATAATAATAGATGATAGTAATTTATCAAGGTCTATCAATGATAGATAGTGATATTTGCTATATTTGAAAATATTTTCAGTACCTTTATCATTTAAAACAATTACTCTCTATTTAGTGTTTTAATATATGTGCAATTATTATTTTCATATAACTCAACTAATTAAAAACTTAAATGATTTTAATTCTTACAAAAGTTTTGAGGTGACTCATATTTGTTAGATTGTGTTGACTTCATATAAATAAAATTTGTATGACATTTAGTTGGTTCATAAATTCACATTAAGATTGTTTTGTCAACTTAAATCAACTCAAACTTGTTATTATTGTTGTTATTATTACTTTAAAAAATATATTTCTTTTAGATTATCTATTCTTCCAGAACTTTTTAAAATAAAGGGTTTAAAACCTTTTAAAATCAATCAAATTGAAAATACATTCAATGATGTGAAAAAGTTTTCTTTTTCTTTTTCTTTTTTTCTCCCTTTTTGGCACAGATAAGCCTTCTCAAGGAGTCCAAATAAAAAATAGTCTATCATTTGAAATCTATACTATATTAAAAGGGAGAAAGTAGGAGAATTTTTATGTTTCCTTTTTGCTCCTATAGTTTTAGTATATGACTATTTTACCCTTCCATCTTTAAGGCATGAATTTTTATTTGGTGTCTATTGAGCGACATAAGGAAATAGAGACGCAACTCATTGAGTGCAAGTGGTTACACATTGATGTATCTATTATTGAATGAATGTGATCCATGTATAAAAATGTGACTATTTGAGTTCAAATGCCCATTTTTCAAGTTTAAGCGTTTGTTGATTGTTTTTGTGTAGGTGATCACACATCGAATAAATGTATTCATTCATGTATGGGGGTGATCCATATAAAAGATAATCTATCAAGTTTAGGTATTCACTAAGAGATGTTAGCACAATAAAGGTTGTCCTTCATATTCTCGCTTTACATAAAATAGATTTGTTATATGTAAAAGTTAACTTTGAAGTTGAATAAGAACATTTTTTGTTAACATATAACACCACCATTCGAGTATAGAAAGAGATTTCATTGTATCATACATATTTATAAAGTATAGAGTAGTTGAATCTACTTCAGTATACTTCATCAACATGATTTACAATTAATAAATATAAATAAATTTTCAACATTCTCCTTAAACCTTTAAAAGACGGGCCACAACTCATTGGGTGCAAGTGATTACATATATTGAATTAGTGTATCCATTTTTGAATGAATGAGATCCATATAAAAAACTTGACTATTTAAGTTTAGATGCATGTTGATACCCTTTAATTTTTGGGACACGATTTTTCAAGTTTAAATGTATGTTAATTGTTTTTGTGTAGGTCGTTATATATCCAATGAATGTATTCATTTATATATGGATGTGATCTAGGCAATCAAATTTAAGTGTTCCTGAAGTTAGAATAACAATTTTTTTTTTTTTTTTCATATTCTCGTCTTAATAAATAATTTTTGTTTAGAGTACAACGATGGGGTTAATTTTCATTTGATACAATTATTTCGATGTAAAATTGATCGCCCAAAACTACCAACCCATTGAAGTTACCCGCCATTTCTCGATCAACATGCTTCTTCAAAAACTGCATGTGTGAACCCTAAACAATCCATTTTATCCGCCGCATTTCCCACCACCTCCGATCCCCTACCGGCGGCCATATCCCTTCTATCAATTCATATGCAACCAAGGAATAGCAATGAACAGATTAGATATTTCATTTTGAATTGAGGCTGCATTGCAACGTACGATCGAATATGGCTTGGGTGGAATCCTATCTGAGTGTGGTGGTGCTGTAGCTTGATTTAGATTGTGAGCAGCAATGGTGAGGGTAAGTTTATAATCGTTCTTGCTTAGAGTATAAAATCACATATTTTAGTGTTTTTGTTTGTTTGTTTATATGAGTGGTTGGGCGAAATGAAATTGTTCAATTAAATATTGCTTAGAGTCCACTAATCATCCATTGATACAATATTTGATTATTGGCAACATTAAACAGAATTAAAATACTCTAGTCCTAGAGAGTATACAAACAATGGCTAGGAATAGTATAGTACATTATAGATAGTGTTGATTTGTAAATGTAAGCAAAATATATCTTCAACATAATTCATTTTAATCTTTCCCGAGCCCAATATTTATTTGTCTTACCTTCTGTCTTCGATGGAGGAGACAAAAACTCAAGCACCGTTGAAATGAACACTATTGTCCCTCAAAATAGCACTAATCTCCATCTTTAAAGTTCTGAAAAATTTATAAGTTCTGAGGTTGCTGATTTGCTTTTCACTGGCCATTGTGTATCTGAGACCTGAAAATGCTTTCTAACAGGTTCAATCGAGAAACCATTTTGGTCCAGTCCCTGTTTTTAGCCAAATATTGAGGGCAGAAAGTGGGTGATGAGAAGTTGTCTTCAAATAAAGTAGAATAAGAGCTATGTATGTACAGGTTATAACTCACGTTAGTATTGTTAAAGTATTGATATGATTAAATTTACTGTAATCTATTAGCTTAAGCTTTTGAATTGATTGGTAATTTAACACGGCATCAAAGTAGGAGGGGTTGTCTTTGAACCCTTGTAATGTCATGTTCATTTAACAAGTATATTATTTGTACGTAAGATGATCCAAGTAAAAGTTTCTTAACAGAGAATAATGCAGCAGCATGGTGATGCTTTGTGATTTTGTGGCTTGATTTTTTTTATACAACTTGACATTGGCCTGAATAAGAGAAATTTGGTGCTAAACTAGTTGTACTTTGCTGTTACTGATATTTGCTTCTCCTTCTTTGCCTCTACTGTGAACCCACCATAACAGGTTGGTAAGTGAGTTTCCATCATCAAAATCTTTCAAGTTCCTAATCTTCTGCAAAGAACTATCTTTGTCATAAATGCTTTCCAGGGCATAGACAAAGCCTTTCCATCCTTCCCCAACACATTCTCTTCCCAGAGAAGGCAATGCCCAGTTCACAAGCTCCCTTACGAACCCAACATCTGAGAGCAACAGCTCAGTGATTGGCAATATGGGTAACACCTGAATGCCAAGCCTACACTCTTTCCATTCACTGGGAGCAAACCATAATCCACTGTCCCTTTTGTTTGACCACAATACTCCCACCACCCTGTTTTCCTTAACAAATTCTTCCTGGTACAAAGTTGTTTCTCCTTCTCTTACTTGCCACCACATCTGACCTGCTTTAATCTCCAATGCTGCTAGCATAGAGCCAATGGATACAAGATGGGCATCTCCATAAGCTAACCCCACCAAAGCTGCAGAATAGTAAGCATTTATTGCTTCACTGATGCTCTCTTGACTCCGGCCATCTGTGAATTCGGCCAATCCTGTACCCCAAGAATGCAATTTATATGCATCAAAACATCTCAACTTTGGAAACTTTGAATTGGCTCGCCTGCTCAAGTTCATGATGTCTGCCATAAGAGAGTAAACTTGAGGACTGTACTTTCTCCCCCAAGCAGGGTCAATTTTCACGAGCACAGCAATGGCATAAAGAAAGTAGCCCAGATGATGATGGTGATTATTATACATTCCAAATCCAAAGTCTGTGCCAGAATTGAAGGACCCTTCTTTGCTGACAATTCCACCCCACTTTTCATCATATACAAAACCATTCCCCTCGAATGTCCCATTTAACCAAGGTTCAAGTGCGCCCATTAGAAACTTTCTTATTTCTGGAACCACTTCAAGAGATCTCACTTCCTCAGCAATCACTGCTAACCTTGCTGCTCTTGCTATTAATTTGCCATAAGAATAAAGGGATTTTGTTGCCAACATCATAGATGTTGAATTTAGAGCCTCAACATCTTTACCAAGTGCAGAAATGATTTCAGCAAAGGATTCTTCCTTTACACCCCCAATGGAATGCCAGCTTACTGAAATAGGTTCTGGTTTCAAAGTCCATGAACTTCCCACCACACCCACAAGCTCACCATCTATACTTTTATACTTGAACTTATCTAATATAACTACATCATTATCAGTGCCTTCTAGGAGACGAAGATGCAGAGGGTGTGCAAGCATGAGCAAATCCCCCCAACCCTTCGTCTCCCATTTGTATTCCAGACAAAATGGCTTCGTAAACTGTGCCTCACCCGAGACTGGGTAACATGAACTAAACCGGTCAAGTATCGGTTCACATTCCGGGTCTGAAATTGGCAATGCTGCGATCCTGATGATTCCTGCAAATCCCCCAGAAGTAATTATAGAAAGATTATGCGTCAAATTAATTGGGAACGAGGAGTAAATAAGCCATGTTTGATTGTTTTTCAATTTTATTGTGTATTTGGTGAGTGCATTGTTAAAGGAAAAGGAGATAACTTCGTGAATGGTGGAGATTGAAAAGGCGACGCCTTTGGAAAATGTGAAAGTCAAAAATGGGCTTCCCCTGACAAGATAGAAACGGAGGTTGGAGGAAGGAATATCCAAAGTGACATTCAAATCATTGAATGAGGAGATTACATGAGATTTCTGGGGAAGTGGGTTTATTTTTTCAGAGGGAGAGATGGTAAGGTCAGGGGTGAAAATTTGGCATTCTGAAGCGGAGTTGGAGAAGATTGATGGGTAGGAAACAGAGATGGAGGAGAGGGAGGATTTGATCAAGTAGGGATGGATGTACTCAGGTTGGTCGCCATTATTGAGAGTGAAGTTCTGGAAGAAACTGTTTGTAGGGAGAGGAGCTGACAGGAGTTCAGGGGAAAAGAAGAGTGAAGGATCAGGGAGAACTGTGGATGAAGTTGAAGGAAATAGGAACGGAGTGGGCTGTGATGGCTTTTGAGAAGGTTCTGGTGGCGGTGACTCGGGGGGCTGTGGTGGAGGTGGAGGTGGAGGAGGAGGAGGAGGAGGTGGTGGTGGAAGCAGCGGTGGAGGGGAGCGACGTTTCCCTTTGATTACCCGCCTGAGTTCTCTTTCGATCTTCTTGAACATGGAATCCCAGTAAGTCGAGATTCAAACTTTTTAGTGGTAGTAAGAGACAGAAATAGCTATAAACCGATTAATGCGGCAGAAAGATTGAAAGTTTTTGCTGGTTAAGATATGATTGTGATTAGAATGAAAAGATGGAATTGGAGTTGCAGGATATATATTCCTCTTTTTTTGTAATTTGAAATGCACAAGAATTTGAGGGTTGCAAGCTATGAACAGCTGGTGCTGTGCTTCCTGTCACGAAAAGGAAGGGATAGAATATGGGATCCTCCATTGCTTTACCTACAAGAGAGATCATTTATGATTTCTTGCATCTGAGAGGGCTGTTTACTATGAGAATGAACATGTTGAGTGTGCAACGAAATGAGCATATTTTTGTTACACAACCTACACAGAAGATTCTTTTATTTATTTTTAATTTTATAATAAAATTCAATGAAAACTTGTTTAGTTTAGTTGTTTGAAGGTTTTTTTCTTAATTTGTTCTTATGAGTGACCTATTCTTTTGGACTAAATTAATTTGTTCTGTTTTGAAAAACTATATGTTTGTGAATGGTTACACAATTATTATTTTAATGCTTATAATTAAGCTTCTAAACAGCCTCCATTTTACTTTCTTATTGTAGCAGGATTCGGTTTAATCCCACTGATTAAAATTATATATTTATTATTACCATACATGGCTTATTACAGCTTTTCTTTATAAACTTATCTGCTAATATACCACAAACTATTCCAACTTTCTAGTGATTAATGGCCAGCCAGTAAAGAATCTGAAGTAATTCATAGAGACAAATGCACTGATATTACAGTATAGATTTAAAAAAAAAAAACAGTATAATTTTTAACAAATCTCATCTATCCATTTCCCTATACATTATCAATGTGTATCTTCCCTTCCTGTCTTCAGTATATAGAGTAAAAACTCATTCCATGTGTCAATGGGGCCTGGCAAACACCAGTGCACGCAGTCAGCCACATTCCCATTCCTAGGAGGAGAATAATGGTTTGGATGCCCATCTGGTCTCATCAGCATGGCCTCAGTTGTGTCCAACAGCCTGAATTGCAGGCCTCTCCTCAACCCCTCCCTCTCTGCTGCTCTGAATTCCTCCACCTGAGCCTTGTGCAATTCAAAGACAAAACTTTTCCAGTTCATCTCTTCCTTTGTAAATGGCCTTGTCCTTGGACAGTTCCCTCCTTTGTTCCAATCTCCATTCTCGAAGTGCGATGGAGAAAACGTCCTCATAAATGTTACCCCTTTGTAGTCTTTCATGCCCATAAGTGTTCTAAAGGCAGTTTGAAAGACTTTCCCGTAGCCATAGAAGTTCAAAAGCTGTGTGACATTACTTTGCTGGCAATTGAAACATCCTATCATTTGACCATTTTCGTAGTATACTTGGGGGCGAAAGAACCACTGTCCTGCTGAGAAGATGACATAGTCGAAAGATTCAACAGCAGAAGTCCAGGTTTCGTCTGCCTCATCCAAGTATAGATTCATGAGGCTGTTGGAGGAGAAACCATTCTGGTCTGCGTCCCTGCTTTTAACCAAATACGGGGACCAGAATCTTGCCACTGTGAAATTGTAATCAGGAAAGAACCACCTTTTGAAATCGTAGGTTAGGTTGTATTTAAGAGAAACATCTTCTGGATGAGATACCTGCAACATATGATAGACGATTAAGAAAAAAACAGGCAAAGTTTTAACTCTTGAGGTTGAAAAATGTGTTTGGAGAATGGACTTACATTGGAGAGGAGACACAACAGTGACTGCATATGATTTCTACCGACGGAGTCTCCAACAAAAGCAAGGGACTTCCCTTTAACAATTTCCAAGAACTGAGCAGAATCAAAGAGAGGAAGCTCACATTCATCTGGCTTCCACCTCCACTTCAAGAATTCTCTGTCTGGTCTTCCATACTTTAAGCAGTTTTGGTATTCAAACATCATGTCACAAGTGTCATTCGTGTAATAGGGCTGCTCAGATTTCGATACCCAAGTGCCACGAAACACATCACATTTCTTCTCTGACTCTACTGTCTTCAAGCTGGTGATGTTTTTCCAGAGATTTGGCACTGATGAAGGCAAGTTTTTGTTAGTAGACAGAGGAATGATGGTTAGAAGAATCAGTGTCAGAGCTAGAAGAATCCCTTTGTGGGCATTCCACAACACTGATTTGTTAACAGTTGGAGCCTCAAAAGCATGAAGCTTCATGTTGAGAACAGCTCTGAAATTTAGATACCAATTGTTTTCATTCATATAACACACACTCACACACTGCTAGGTGTAGGTCCATGTAAAAAGCAACTTAGGGTAAATTATTGAAAAGCATTCATTCATATAAATATATAATAGTGATGCTGCTATTCTTGGCTTGGATTACCTACCAAACCACCATCATTATACAACTTTGGTTTTATTGGGCATTGCATAATATTTCATTATTAAAAACTAAGTGGGACAGATGGAAAGACACAATTTTCTTTGGGCCACCGACAACCATACAACACTCAATACAGATTACAGACAGATATCCTCAAAAAATTCTTGAAGAAACATGCTTTACAGATAAGGATACAGAGTAACTACCACATGATTCGAGTAAGTTATTTTCAATTTTATCTTAGCAGCTTTATTCCTCTGCTACTTTCAGGGAAACAGAGAAAAAAAATAGTGTTACTAGTAAAATTTCATGTAAAATTACTGTATTACTAGTATATGTATAAAAGGAAATAGACATTTAAATATATATATATTTGCTAAATACTTGAAGCAATCATAGAAATGATTTCAACATTGAGTCACCTCATAGCATAGGTCTGAATCATCAGTTTTGTTTTCTGGTCTACAATTGATAAAGGGTCTTGATGATTACATTGGGGGGCAGAGTGATAGAAACTTAGCTTAGCAAGGAAGGTTTGCCTGTTTAATTATTGCTTCTTTGAAATGGGATATTGACTTTTTTTACACTGAGATTTACTGAAAACTGGAGACTTCTTCCCTTCAATAATGAATCAATAATGGCTGATGAAGGGTCAATGAACCAAGCTGGAGTCTGAATTAACAACATTTGTAAAAGAATAGAATCTTCTTGGATAAAATCATAAAAAAAGAATAAAGAGCAATTGGGTTTGGATTATTAGATGCAAGGACATGCCATTCTTTTGTTCTTGGCAACATGGTATAGAGTAGAGTCTATATCAAGCACAGTTGGATTCACCTTTCACCATGGACTATAAACCCACCTTTTTTTTACTGATTTTTTTTTTTTTTTTAAAAAAAATATATATATATATTAAACATGAAAAATAATTCAAAAAATGGGGTTCTAAAGAGATCTGGATTGGATAGAGATAGAGATAGAGATAGGATTATGAAGAGTAGTTGATGGCCATCCACACATTTAATTCCCATCTATAGAATTGACAGTTTTGAGTATACATTATAAATACAGCCCAGGGAGAGAACTTACAGCATTTTACACGAAACAAAGACGTCTTAACCCCAACAAATAAGTCTTATAAAAAGCCAAAGAATAAATTTTATTATACTCCTAAAATTTAGAGGTTATATGAACTTAATAATTATAATATTTTAAACTTTGAACTTTTGAAATTGAATCAATTTACACATTCCATTACGTGTAGAACTTATAATTGTATCCATTAAACTCCTAAATATTCATAAACGAATCAATTAAATCCCTTAAACATTCATATACTCATAATTTCCTTTCATAAGGAAGGGTCTAAATTAGTTGGTTTATGAAAAATTGCTCAAATTATAAATTTTATACAATATTGGTAGGATAAATTGATATACCTACAACACAAATATAAAATTTGAGAATATAAATTGATATTTACCTTAAATTATTTTGGACAGTTGCTAATATCTTCCCATGGGAGGGAGGATGTGCTTCACTACTTTTTGTCTGCTGATTAATTCATCTCATTTTTTTAAAAAATAAATTCAATACTTTGAGTTCAACAATATAATCAATTGAATTGGAGCAATTGTGCTCCAGTTGGAAACTAAACTGATAGACACAATGCTAGAAAAATCTGATTAAGTTGCTTAATTAAATAATGCTCTTATTAGTTCTTTCACAATCTCTAATTACATACATACAACTTGAAAAATAAAAGAACAATGATACAATTATACAAATCCCAGAAGAAGAAAGAGCAAAAAAAAAATGTCTAACCAAACTGTAACCTATCCCTGACTGATCTAATCCCCTCCATCTTCAACATCTGAAGCAAGAAGTCACTCCAAGCATCAATGGGGCCAGGCAAACACCAATGCACACAATCATTGTACAATGTCACATTCTCCGTCGCCAAATGCCCGTATCTACTCGGATGTCCATCAGGCCTCAACAACATTGCTTGCGTCGTATCAAGAACCCTAAATTTCTTCCCTCTTTTTCTTCCTTCCCTTTCCGCAACCCTAAATTCCTCCATTTGAATCATATACAACTCCAAATTATGACCTTCCAATTGCGTTTCGTTGCTTCGGAACGGCTTCGTTCTCAAGCAATTTCCTCCTTCATTCCACAGCCCGTTCTCGAAATGCGACGGTGCGAATGTCCTTAGAATCGTCATTCCTTTGAAATTCTTTAAGCTGTTTATGGCTTTGAATGCCGTTCGGAAGGCTTTTCGGTACCCGTAATACATTCCTAGATCGGTTACGTTTGGGAGGAGGCAGTAATGGCAACCTACGATGCGGTGGTTTTCGTAGAAAACCATTGGACGGAAGAACCAATGGCCGCCAGAGATGATGATGTAATGGAATTCGTCGATCTGAGTGGTCCATTCTTGGTCGTGCTCGTCTAAGTAGAGGTTGAAAAGGCCGGTTTTGGTCGGACCGTTAGAATCTCCCATGGCGGCTTTGATTAGATGTGGGGTCCAGAAACTCGCCATTGTGAAGTTGTAGCTTTTGTATTTCCATCTCTTGAAATTCTCGTCCGCCGTGTACGACTCGTCTATTGGATATTCCACCTGTCAATCTATCGTTTTAACTATGCTCTTTTTGCAATAAATATATAAATATTGCAAATTTAGTTCCTAGAGTTTAGAAGAAATTAGAGTTTCATCCTAAATTAGGTACTAAATTCTAAACTTTTTCCAAACATAAATACTAAGTTCTAATATCCTCCAAATCATAAACACCAAATTCTAAATTCTAACTTTTTCATAACTATAAGAACCAAATTCGTAATTTAACAATATATATATATATTTAGAGGTCAATTACAAATATAGTAACTAAGCTCAAAATATTAACTTTGTACATAGAGTAATATTTATATCTAACCCTCAGAGAATCGCTAGGAGTCTATTAGCAGAGTCTAGATTTTAAAATATAGTGTTGCTATATAGTTAATTATTGACTTAAAAGTATTACCATTGCAATTATCCAATCTTAAATCACCGATTGACACAAAAGCTTAAGTTATAGGTAAAAGTAAATTTAATATTATATCATCTAACAATGTCAAAACACCACAAAGCTTAAACTAATGACATATCTTAATGAATAAATACACCGATTATCATTTTGAATTATTAAAAAAAAAGGAATAAATACTCTTCTACTAAAGGCATTTGGAAACATAGAATATGGAAGGAGAGGACATCCAAATCTAAGACTCGTTGACAAAATTTTATCTTCAATCTTCATATATCTGTTGAATTTAAATAAAAAAGAAAAAGAAAAATAGACAAAAGCCAAAATATAATTTTAAAATGAAGGGCAAAGTTAAAAATGGGTAAAGTTACACTGCTAAAATATAATTTTTTAAGCTTTTTTTTTTTTTTAAAATCATCTAAATTAAAAACGTTTAAACCAACCCAATGCTTCAATTTTTCTTTTTTGAAAAAAAAGAGATTAAATTACAAATAATCATTTTCGAAACTCAAAGGTCTAGAATAATTATTAATAAAATAATAATAATAATAACAATACTGTTCTGATCATTAATTAAGCTCTAATATGATCTTATATAGTATTATTGTTATTACAAATTATGATCCCACCCACAAAGAACTAATAATTAGAAAATTTGATTGCATAATTGTTTATATAACAAATTTTTTTATTGGTTTATTTTAATTATATTTTAGATCTAACTCATCTGACCATAAACTTTTATTTAATACAAACTAATTCAGGAGAAACTCATGTTAATGGCATACAACAAAGTCATTTTTTTAAACATATAATTTAAAGGTATACCATAGCCTTTCTACCTCCAAAAAGTTGAAATTAATAATAATAATAAAAAAAGGAAAGAACTTAAAAATAAAAAGTGGGAAAAAAACATTTTTTTTTTTTAATAAAAGAAAGTATATATATATGTTACAAAATTGTATAAAAACAGTGTCTCAGCATATGGGATGTGTACTTTAATCTAAAAAATATTTGTTGGTCAAATGTTTACAATATTCCGCTTCTCTTCTGACACAATACACCATTGTCGGCGACAATGTTAGAGAGAGAGAGAGATACTGATTTTCAATGTCTGAAAAATGCATGTGCAAACTTTTTTTTTTTTAAATATATTTTATTTGTAAAGAAAATTGATTTTTTTTTCCGAAAATAATAATAATAATAAAATAAGGGCCGATTTTTTTTTTTTTTAATTAATTATATGAAACCACTTTCATGTGAATATTATTCTTGTACCACATGATGCCATGTATGTCAAAACAAACCAATCCCCCTTTTTTTGTTTTTTTCTTCTTCTCTCTTTTAGAGATGAAAGAGCGAATAGAGGTTAAAAAAACGCTCTTTTCGTATCAAA
The DNA here is from genome assembly GCA_031780015.1 of Citrullus colocynthis. NCBI lineage: Eukaryota > Viridiplantae > Streptophyta > Magnoliopsida > Cucurbitales > Cucurbitaceae > Citrullus > Citrullus colocynthis. Next base: position 2,474,783 of record QLSR01000286.1, read on the forward strand.
GAACGATGTCAAAATTGCTAACACATTAACAACATTGTTCTCTTCTCTAAAAATTTTACAAAAGTACATGAAATTCATAGAATTTGGAAATTAGAGTTTTGTTACAAAAACAAAAATCCGACACAAATATGAATCTTAGAAATTTAAAAGTGTAATCACTTTAAGAGAGTCTCCTCCCTCAAACTTCACGTCATTTCATTTTAATTATTATTGAATATTTTATTTTCTCTTAATTATTAATTTTTTTAAATAAATTGAGATACTCTTTTTTTTTTTTCAATGGATGAATTAATAACTATGTCTAGATGTAGGTGTTAGAGTCTTCTAATCTAAATAGATTAATTTGATATATTTTTTTTGTTAAATTATTTCCATAGAACTTAGAAGTAGGGAATAAAACAGGTTTTTATGTGGAGTCTAAGAATTACTATAGAATATATAATTGAAAATGACAAAACTAATTAAAAATACATCTAAAATTAATGAAATAAAATTTAAAAAAATAATAATAATAATTGGGGTATTTGTAGTCTTTTTGATAGAAAAGAAAGGAATTAAAATTGTGGTCCATTTTGGTTTGTTTGGTAATAATCAAATGAGATTATAATTCCCAAGGCTTATCCATAAAATAATATTGGAAATTATGTTTTTGGAAAATATTTTTATTAGTTAAAATGTCACAACTTATCAAGCTGGCATTATACTCTTTCTCTTTGTTTTTTTTTCCCTTAGGAAAAGAAATCTTAAAGACATCAACTTTTCTATTTTATAATCAAAAGGATGTAATCACAAAAGTTTTTTTTTTTCCTAAAAAAATAAAAATCCTATTTTTTTGGTTAATATATAAAATCTCCTAAAATTTAGATTCAATTAATCCTATTTTAGTTTCATGAATCTAACCTAAATTGAAACTTTCAAAATATACTCTTATTATACATCCATAATTTTTTTTTTTTGTTAATTAAACTTATTTGAATAATAAATAAATAAAATCAATTAAGAGGTCAAACATTGAAAATACCCTTCCTTTTTTTCACTCATTTTTTAACTAAAAAAACTCGCATAATATATATAAAAGAATGAATAGCCTACAACATTTATCTATCATATCAATCTATATATCTATATATTTACCTAATATGGATGAACAAGAGCCACAAAATAATAATTGAAATGGAAAGAAGAAGAAAGAAAACAATTTAGAATTATGAGGAATGAATTGGGTTTAGAAAGCAACATTGAACATAAAATCAAAATTCAAAAAAGGATGATAGAGAAAGATGGAATGATTCACATGCATGCTTCCTCTCTGGCCTAGTGTTGTGTGCAACTATAATACAAACTTGTTGCCATGTTACAAGTACTGAAGATTCCCATATTACCCTTTTTTTAATAATATATTTTTCCCAAATCTAAAATATATCAAAGGTAATATATCTGTCATCAAATTTACTATTTTTGGAATACAATCCAATTAAATTAAGGTAATGGGCAACTTTTAACATCAACGATACCAACATTTTTTTTTATAGAATTATAAAGTTAGATATAAATTTTGCTATATCTATAAATTTTATTAAATATATAGTATTGGAGTGGAATTCTATCTTTATGTATTCTCTTCAATTACAAAGGAAAAAAGATTTTAAAAAAAATTATCATGTAATAATATTTAAAAAAAATTATCACATAATAATTTGTGAACACACAAATATGAATGTAAGATGGAGTAGAGTTAGAAGTAGGTTGAAAATTTTCAAATTTCACAAGTTGGTTGAACTAAAATCTATTATTTGAAGTTTATAATAATTAAAGTTCACTTTCTGTTTATTGATAAGTCATATTTGTGAAAGTTAGTGAAAAAAGAGGTGGCCTTGGGAATGGCATTAAGATTCCCAAAACCCAATAATTAACCTTTTTTTTCTAATCTTAACATAAAAAGTGAACTTTTATCACTTGGGTTACCTTTCAATCTTTTTTTAGTCACAAGATGCTTTTACAAAGTTAGATTAGACTATTGAAATTAACCCATTAAGAGCTGATTTGATCATTTTATTTGTTTATTTTGCAAAATTTATTGTCTTTTTATAAGCATTAATGATAATTTAGTCAAATTGTAACACTTTTAATTTTAAAAGAAAAAAAAAAACGAGTATGATATATCATTTACAAACCATACCCCAACTCTATTATTGATTTTTTTTTTCAACTATATTATTTAATTACACATTCAAATTATTGAGCTTCTAGGCAGAAACACTCATATTATTAAAGTCATTTCAGAAAAAGGAATATATTCCAAAAACCCCTCCCAAGAATGGCAAAAACAGATTCAAACATCCATTAAAAAAAACTCATCTTTCAATAAAAAAAAAAAAAAAAAAAAAAAAAA
>QLSR01000286.1:2485602-2526332 GCA_031780015.1 Citrullus colocynthis
AAAAAAAAAAAAAGAGTGAAATAAGGGTAAGCAAGAGTACCATGTCTTCGTTCTAAACTAGCAGTATTTGTCAACTCTGCCCTAAGCTTCTCCAGTTCCCTAGCCATTGTGATATAATTCTTTTCCATCACCTGAAGTGACTCAAGATGATCATTGTATAATTTTTTCTCATAGTCATAGGTCGCCCTGCAAGGTCAATAACTAGGTCATGGCATTTTACAAGCAAGGAACATAACCCAATAAAAAAAGATTAAAAAAAAACCCTGAAGTACATTTGGATCAAACTCTAGTCCAGTAAAGGATAGACCACACAGCGAACTCTAAGAAATGAAGGGAAAATGGGTTTATAGTGGGTTTTTTTTTTCTTTTTTCTCGTGGGGGTATAAGGACATGTGTTTCGTAGTCTACAGTAACTTCTGAACAATAGTCACTAGACACCTTGGCTTAATATTTAAAAACACAATAAATAAGCCTCCTTAGAAATAGCTAAGGGAACAAGTCAAGCTAGGGCAGCATGGCATCTATAACCACAAGCCAGAGACCTAATTAGAAATCCAAATAAACTGAACTGTTGAAGATAAAGACTGAATTTGATTGAATTCACAAGGCATCCTAAAACTAACTTAACTAGTTAGGTGAAATCCTAAAAAGTCCCTCTAAAGTTAAATGCTATACAAACTACACACCTACAATGCTGATATTCCTGCCTCAAACTCTCAAGTTCTGACATCAAAACAGGAACCTGCTGCACATCTCCATGGGCCCTCTGGAGGTCTTGGGTCAAATGTTGCACTCTAGTAATAAGCTCCTGCCTTGCTACAATCAAGTTTTGAGCATCTGACTTTGCTTGCTGCAACTCTAACTTAATTGGCTCAGCTGCTTGTAATTCTGCTTCCATCTTTGCAATCTTATCAGAAAGATTCCTTGCTTGTTGTTCTCTTTCAGATTTCACAGCTCCTATTTGAGCATGAAGAATTTGCAGCTCATGCTGAGCAGCAGCAAGCTCTTGCCTCAAGGTTCCATGGGTAGCAGCAAGCCTCTGATTCTCGGTGGCGAGTTTCTGTATCTCAATATGTTGCCCAGCTAGCTTCTGTTCCATCACTTCTGGAGGAGGCAACATGTCGAAGGGAGGAAAGGCACCTGGTGGAGGACGTAGCCCATGACCAAATGCTTCTGGATGTATTACACCAGAACCTGGAAGAGTACGCCTTGCATGTGGAGGCGGAATACGACCTTTACTGCCCATTTTTTAGGGCAAACTCACCTACGAGATAAAAAGAAATTCTTAAGACACACTCCATTACTTTAACTGCCTAACAACCAACTAAAATTAAAGAACTGGTGCTATCCATATCATGGCACAATGACACCAAATCCAACACAATCAACAGCCATTTCCTAACTGTAAAAGACTGAACCCTAGAAACGCCCAATAGAATGCAAATTTGCAGCAACAAATTAAACAGAGCAAGACATAAAGATATCAAAATAGACAGAGTTTCAACATTTCGGTCTACATCCACTTTGAGAGTTTTATTAAGAGCATCAATTCACCAACACAGAATACGATGGAATAAACCCACCACACCCAAAATCTTTGGACTGAATCGCGTCAAGAACAACGAAAATACCTCACAAGCTAAACCAACGTGAAACACAGCTTCAACCGCCGCCTGAGGCTACCGGAAAAACGAAACCCAAACCGTTTTGAGGCTCTTGAAGGAGACCCACGATTGATTCCAGCCACCCACTGAAACCCACGGCTGAATCTTTCTCTTCGTTCCTCCAAAGAGTGGGCGTGCGTTTTTCTGGGTTATGCTTAAAAATAACCCTCTCCTTTTAATTTTAGTATTTTGGCTCTTTTAATCTAAAGATTTAAAACTTATAAATAAATAAATAATAAAATCTTAAATTGTTTTTGAATATAGAAAAATGAACCAAAATATTTACCTATAATACAAAAGATACCAGGGTTAAAACCAAAAATCATAATTAGTTCAAGACCCTCCTCAAGAGTGAACAATTAAGGTCTTGTTTAGTAACCATTTCATTTTTAGTTTTTAGTTTTTGAAAATTAAGCCTATTTCCTTTCAATTTCTTAGTTGAATTCTTAGTCAAATTTCAAAATCAAAACCAAGTTTTTAAAAACTACTTTTTTTAGTTTTCAAAATTGGCTGATAATTATCAAATTAACAAAAGAGATGAAATCACAATTAATGAAGATTGTTGAATATGACTGGTGGATGTGGAATAATGACAACTACAGTCTCGAGTTCTCTCTTTTAGGTAGAAAATTGTACACTTTTGTAATGTAAAGAGTTAATGTAGGACATTTTATTTCGTTCTTTCTTTTAAGATATTCCAAAACAATTTTTTTTTTTTTTTTTTGACAAGTGGGAGTTTGAGAATTTGAACTTCTGACTTCGAAAGACAATACATGTCTATTACCATCGAGTTAGGTTTACTTAAACTTTATGAATTAAAGTTTGGTCTGATTAAGGAAGACTGTTTACTCGGACTAGGACTAAGACCAAGGACGTTTGAAACAACAGAAATTAAAGTCTCTTTGGCTCCAATACTCAACTCATTTTAACATTTATCAACATAAAGGACCAAATTAAAAAATTGAAAACAAAAAAGAACTAAATTGAAAATAAATGGGCTAAAGTTAGGGCTAAAACACATATTCAGCTAAAAACTTATTAAAGTTATGATTTGGATCTCTCCAATCCAATTCCCTAGATAATGCTGATCTGGTATTTCAACTTTTCTAAATAATTAATGTTGTCTGCTCAACAAGATTTCCACAGGTAAGTGTTCTTTCTTTATTCCTCGCTTTCTAAATTCTCCTACTCGTCAAAATTTTCTCCTTCGGAAATTGAACTCCATCAGTACTTATTACTCTGAGTATCATTAAAATTTTTAAATTGGTTATATTGGATCTTTAAGTTACTATTTTGATCCCTCTGTCTTTATTTTATTAATCATATTGTGTACTCGTAGACCCACCTAAATGTATGAGATAATTAATGTTTGGGAGTTAGATGTTTGTATTTACTTTATCAATTTTGATAAAATATTAAAATAATATTAATAATGTAGAGTATGTTTTACTATAGTAGGGTGTGTTTAACGACTTTTGATAAAAAAAATTATAATTAATTAATTAAATATAAAAGAACGGATGTTGCCAGAGTTGACCTGTGGTGGTCACTGGAGCTGCCCATTAGTGATAGTCGCGAAGTAGGTTATTAGTGGTGGTCATCTGAGGTGGCCGATGGAGAACACGACAACATAAAGTAAATAAATAAATAATATAGCGACTTGAAAATGAGATATCTTCATTATATTTTTTTTTAAACTTTTTTTGGGATAGATTTCATTTATTTCCTTATTCGAAAACATTGAAGCTCGTATTCTTCAATTCCTTCGATTAATTCAAGATTAGGAAACGAACAAGTGTGTTCACAAAAACAAGCAAAACAGAGTTATGCTAGCGAGACGGAAAATGTGAGTTCGATAACCTACAGTTTACTCTTTATATAAAGAATTTATACATTTCTTGTCATATTCAACTTGTCGCTTTAATCTATCAACAATACTTTCACCTTCGATTTCACTTACATTGCTTCCATCTTGTGATTCAACTGATTCCATTGAAACTGACCGATGAAATGTCGGAATGAATATTGAGGCAAAATCTTCTTGTAAATCATCATAAGATATGCTAAAATTGTGGCCTTCATCATCTGAGAATGGTCGATTAACAAGTAAAATTTTACTGTCTATTTACGGTAGACCATGATAGACTATTATTTGTGTCTACTTGTGTCATGATAGACACATATAGTAGTCTATCACGATCTATTGTGGTCTATCATATTGTTATATTTCGTTATTATTTGTAAATATTTTCAGCAGTTTTGTCATTTAAAATAATTTTCCTAAAATCTTGGTCAATTTTATGATAGTAGATGAATTTCAGCCAAAATTCATTATGACCACATTTACCCATGTTAAACATAATTGATTACCTTAATTGTTGTTTACATGTGTTCCATAATCGTAATGAACTATGGGGTCTGTCTCCAAATCTGTAGTCAAAACGCGTAATCTGATTGAGGAACAAGGGTTGCTCAATGTGATTGTGGTTGAAGTTATATAGGACCCACTATCTTTATCATTACCGTTATAAATATTGTCACTATAACACCATGAAAATTATAAATCTATCTATTATGGTTATCATTAGGGTCAAACAGTAATAGTAACAGTAGATGTGGCAGATTCATAATTCTAAGTACGATAAAAAACAATCCAATTACGTTTGTGATTCAGGCTCATTATCATTAATCTATAAAATGGAATTTCATTACAACTACACCAATTTTCATTACGAATTAGTAAATATGACCTAATTTCGAGCAAATTCCAACTTAACTGCATGAATTTCCAACCAATTAGTTGCATATCAATAGTACATTTAATATACTTTATATCAATTGTATTTTATAGAAATTGCATGTTTGAATGAGTATTAACACAATTGATATGCATTGTGAATGAGTACTATGTTATTTTATTGAAACATCAATGTTATATTTTACATGAATTTTGAAGGAGTGTTGGTAGGCTACTAATATATTGATGATTACTTGAAATTGCATCTTTCCATGAGTGTGGATAAATTATTTACACACTAGTGATATACTTGAAATACATTTTAAATACATACTGATATATATATTATTGATAAACAAATGTCATACTTGAAGTGAAATTTGAATGAGGGTTAATATATTACTAATACACTAATTTTATGCTTGAAATTATATTAAGAATCAGTCGTGATATATTATTGATACACTAATAATAATAAACTATTGATACATAAATGTTATATTTTAAATGAATTTTGAATGTGTGTTAAATATACTACTAATACACCTATCATATATTTCTAATGCATGTTGAAATGAGTATTTACATACTGTATAGATACACCAATAATGTTGTACTTAAAATGAATTTTTGAATTATGGTTAATGAACTACCAATACACTAGCGAGATGTACTTGACATGTTTTTTTTTTTTTTTTTTAATAAATAATGGTGTACTATTGATACATCAAAGTTAGATTTGAAATAAATTTTGAATGAGTGTTAATATACGAGATACCATTTTTATTATTAAAATTGGATTTAAAACTTGTGATACAAATGAACTATTTACCCCACAATAGAAGACTATGATTTCTCAAGAATCTAGAACCCGAGTTGGGATGTAGGGTTGACTTTGAGAGCTTTTAGAGGGAATTAAACAAGTTTAGTTCCCTTTAAACCCCTTTTTCATTACTTCAACATTAAAAATGTATTTTTGTTACATTTGAGCTTTGTTGACTCACTAACTATGAAAGTATCATTTGTGTTTGAAGTCCTATTTTATGTTCAACGATTGAAGGTAATAATACATTATCATCAACCTCTATAATACTCTAAGAACAAATACTGACAAGATGAATTGAACCCTTACAAGTTGATGACAATATACTAGTGAAATAATACTTCAAAACAAATAAATAAGAATTCAAATTTATATAATTTAGTATATTAACTATACGACCGATATACTTTATATCCATATATCATAATTGATATATGAAATACAGATTACATCAAATAGGCTACTGATATACTTGATGATACCAATGAAGGTAAAATTGGAATAATAATAAAAAAATAGAAATAAGATTTAATTTGGAGTTGTACTAACAAATTTAAAAAAACTACTACTAATGATTTCCATTATGCAACTACCCCTTATTCCATTCAGTCTCACAACCTCAATGGCAATACAGGAAATTCCTTCCTATGGAACATACATACCAAACAAACACAATAATCTTACACTGTAGTTTTTACTTTTGCAAGTCTTGCAAACTAACGACCTCTCAATGATTCGTTCACTCGTAAACCTTAAACTCTAAACCTTGTTTATATATAAAATTTCAGCCCACCTGAGGAATGGTGGTTAGTGATTCTTGTATTTTCTCCTTTGCAAAAGAAAGATCTGTGATCCCTCCTTGTAGATACTTCTCATAAGCTGGCAAGTCAAAGTGACCGTGCCCGCACATGGCTGTGAGAATAACTTTTGATTCTCCAGTTTCTCGACAGTGAAGAGCCTCTCGGATAGTTGCAGCTATGGCGTGAGTTGGCTCGGGTGCTGGTATTAGTCCTTCTGATCGAGCAAATTGTATAGCACCTACAAACAAAGAGAAACGTAAGTGTTGCATTGTTGCCCAATTATGCATAGCCAAATTTTTAGTAACTGGTTAGAGCTAGTATCCATTAATTTTCAGATAAATTCGAGTATGTATGGCTACCTTGAAAGCATTCTGTCTGGGGAAGAGATATAGCTTCCAAGAGACCAAGATTATAGACATGTGAGATCAATGGAGCCATACCGTGATACCGCAATCCACCTGCCAAAAAACAAGTAAGCAAAGATGATGATCAAGAGAAACAAAGAGTTAAAATGCATTATATCTGTTTCAAATCTTTTATTAGCATATTACACATTACCAGCGTGAATGGGATCAGGAATGAAGTTGTGACCTAGTGTGTGCATTTTCATCAATGGTGTCATCCCAGCTGTATCGCCATAATCATATGCGTAAACGCCTTTGGTTAATGAAGGACATGCTGCAGGTTCAACTGCTCTAATAACAGGGTTTATTTTTCCAGCAAGTTTCTCACGGAGGAATGGGAAGCTAAGACCTGCAAAATTTGATCCTCCACCCGTGCAACCGATGATAACATCCGGCCTCTCACCTATGGCTTCCATTTGTTTTAGACACTCTTCACCGATGACGGTTTGGTGAAGCAAAACATGGTTGAGGACACTTCCCAAACAGTATTTTGTATCAGCATTGCGAGCTGCAACCTCCACAGCTTCTGAAATGGCAATTCCCAAACTTCCCGGGCTTGACGGGTCAACTTGAAGAAGTTTTCTACCTGCATCCGTTAGATCAGACGGAGATGGGTGTACTTTTGCCCCCCAAGTTTGCATCATCATTCGTCGATACGGTTTTTGATCATAAGATGCCCGCACTTGCCACACCTGTTTAATGAAACAAGATAAAATTCATGTGATATGTTGCAGAAGCAACTAAGAAGCTGAGCTTTGAACCATTTTTTGACATCTTAATTCAACCACAGTTAATCACAGAAGTAACTTTAAGTTTGTACTATCAAAAAAGAAAAAGTCAACAACTATTGTTTCTTACCTCACAGCCAATACCAAATATGCTGCACGCAAAGGCCAAACTGGATCCCCATTGCCCAGCCCCAGTTTCTGTAACAACATTCTTGACACCTTCTTGTACATTATACCAAACTTGTGGAACAGCAGAGTTGGGTTTATGTGACCCAGCAGGGCTAACTCCTTCATACTTGTAGTAAATTCTAGCTGGTGTGTCAAGAAGTTTCTCTAACCTCTTAGCTCTAACATATGTTGAAAAACTCAATTAGAGGCTTTAAATTAATCAAAAGATGCAAGTATGATAACAAAACTAACAGGGATGTCATAACAGAAAACAATAAGAAACATTGTGTTAAACAAGCCTGCAATGCATAAATTTTAGTAAGACATACCACAGACCTAATCAGAGGAGTTGGGCGCCAAAGCCCGTAGATATCCAAAACTTCGTCAGGAATATTTATGTATCGATCAGTACTGGCCTCTTGCTTAATCAATTCATCAGGAAAGAGATGCGACAAATCTTCGGGTTCTATTGGTTCAAAAGTCTTGGGATGCAATGGAGGAGGAGGTTTTACAGGAAGATCTGCAACCAGATTGTACCATTGGCGTGGTACCTCAACTGCCTTCAAATTAGGATTTAATGCTGCTTTTGTTCTATAACCATTTGAAAACCTCAAATGTCTTGGAATTCTCTTAAGTGAAAGACATCCAGGCAATTGCTCCTCAACTAAGTTGAAAAGGTTTAAATTTATCAAAGATGAGGGGAAAGAGGGAGGGGCCGAGAAGCTTAATATCCATGGGGAAATTATCGCAACATTGCCAGATTGAAACTGTTTTCGATAGCTAAATTGATTTTCTCTATTAATTTAAAACTGCCAACTCCTATCAAGATTGGAAACCAAAGACAGGAAAATGCAGTTGACTTCCAAAAAAAAGAAAAAAAAAAAAAAGAAAAAGAAAACAGCAGCAGCAGCAGCAGCATTTCAAGCAACAAACAAGACAAATCCAACTTCAACACTGACCTCTATATCTTGTGCAAACAAAAACTCTACATTGGTTAGGGAAGGGAGAGATTCATGATATACAAGCGAAGACAATTATCTCAGTTGGTATAAAACCTTTCAATGGTTTCAAAAGCAAAATCACTAGAGTTTATGCCAAAGTGCAGCAATGCAGAGATCGGTGAATGTTGCGTTGTCCTTATCAATCTCCCAGCTCACAAATTATAAAGAATTCCTAGGTTATGTCCAATTTAAAGATCCCCCAAAGTTTCTGCAATTTCACTCTCCAAAAATGGCAACAAAACATGATGAATTTGAAGGTAAAAACTCAAATAATAATCTGGGTGAAAACTCAAGAGGCATAAAAAGGTACAAAATCACCAAAGAAAGCATGATCAATATCCACAAGAAGTAAGATGAAAAGGGTTTGTAGGTTCAATCTAACAACAGGTTTATTTCATAGCCAACTGAAGTTCCAAACACAAATAGCAACATAAATACAGAAAAGAAAAAGGGGAGAAATGAAGTGCCTCTGCCATTATTGATGCCTGAAGAAGCTAATGATCCAACAGCAAGGAAGGTAGCGGCCATTTTCCAGATGGATTTTCGACCCTTTTCTGTGTAAAAAGAGAAGGAAGCTTGAAGTTTTGTCTATCGATGAAATTGGGATTAAACAATGAAGAAAGTTCAAATGAGACGAGAAGGCAGCCAGGAAAAATATTGCAAAACAGGGCTATATATATATATATATATATATATAGATATATCTTGTTAAAAAGTTTGACCATGAAAAGCTTTTCCACTAAATTTTAAAAATTTCTTTGTTTGAAATCAGAGAGTGGAGTTGTTTAGTTTGAACAGCTATTATTTAGTTGTGAGATTTGTATTGAATTTAAAAATTTTCTGCCAAACATGTCTCAAGACTGAAATTATCAATTTTCCTATCATAAAATAGTTTCAATCTTAAAATTAAGTTTTTTTCTTTTTTTCTTTTTAATTTAATAATGATAGAATTGAAAGGATTGAATCATTGAATTTCGAAGTGATAATAGTCTCTTGTGAGGAAACTTCTACTACTACTACCTCCATTCATTAATTATCGCAAAATTAACATTAAAAATTTATGTAAGCTTAGACAAAATAAATGAATAATAAAGGTTAAAAAGTACTTTTTGTCTCTAAACTTTCATTCATGAAAGTAACAATTTAGTCTATAACGATTTAATCCCTACACTTTCAATTTTGTAACAATTTAGTCCTTGAATTTTAGCATGAAACCATTTAATCCCTATATTTTCAAATTTGTTACAATTTAGTCCTTAACGTAAAAAAAAAAAAAAAAGATCATCAAAATTAGATGTCAATTTTTATTAATTTAAGATGTAGACTTTGTATTATATAAAAATATTGAGTCTTTAATTTGTATATCGATTTATTTATGCAAAAAAAATCTCATTAAATTTTAGCGCTAATTTTTACGATAGAGACTAAATCATTACAATTTTTAAAGTACAAGAGATTAAATTGGTACATAGTAAAGTTTAGAGACTAAATTGTTATAAAATTAAAAGTACAAAGACTAAATTGTTACAGACCAAAGTTCATTAACTAAATTGTCATTTTTACAAAAGTTTAGAAATTAAAAGTAATTTTTAATTAATAATAAATTAATAAATTATTTAATGGCGGGTAAAATAATAAAACAAGTATTTTTTTTTTCCTTCAAATTTGAATTGATATAAAATGCTACAATTTTGTTAGTTTAGCACTTATATAGCAAACAAATGGTTAAGTACTCAACTTTCAAAAATTATAATTTAATATATTTTTTACATAAAATTAAAGGTGGATAACTTCTTAAATATTTATAATTCAAAATAAATATAAATAAACATGATTATTGAAAACAATATATATATAATTCTTATAGAAAAAGAATGGTCCCATAAAATAATATTTATGGCAATTTCTGGAAGTTGATGAAGAAATTAATATTGACGCATGGACTTTGGGGTCAAAATAGCCACGATGCGATCATGCGCCAAATGTGGTCCTCCTCGATGCAAATATTTTTTAAACCTTTATTTTATTTATTTTTATTTTTTATAATTCAAATAGAATTTGAGGGGACAAAAAAAAAATTTTTTCTTATTTTTTAAAAAGAAATCAATATATATATATATATATAGACACATACATGCACATGTATATAGAAGATTGAGATCTCAAAATTTAATTACAGTGTAATACAAGATATCGTTAAGGACATTTTATAATTAACATAAAAAGATTTTACGTGCAAGGGATTCATCTTGCTATAATTTTAATAATTTTCAATTTTTGTTAAATTTCAAAATGATACTTTAACTGATGCTACCAGATCTAGTTTTCCAAAGTCTTAATGAGTTTTAATATACGATTGATACACTAATGTTATATTTTAGAACTTTGTGATATACTACTGATACAAAATTCAAATGCATTTTGAATGATTATTGATATTCTATATATATAAGTTGATATACTTGTTGACGGAGAAATTTCGGTCAATTACAAATTGCCACATCATCAATTTAAATTAATGATTAATAAATTTGAGACCAATCACAATTTACATGTGTCCTCAAATTAAAATTAAAGACATGAAAGTTGGTAAATCAAATGAAGCCACTTGTCCAATAATCAATCTACCGAGTAATGTCAACTCATCCAATGAAATTATGTCACGTGATAATTGGGCCCAAAGCTAGGTCATCCTGGGTTTATTAAAATAAATTGAGTCAGACTTAAATAAAAATCTATTAAAAAAAAAAAAAAAGATTAATTTAAGCCCCAAGCCCTAAGCCCATATGGGCCTCCCAAAATTCTATAATATAGGTCACCCTTCATTTAAGGGGAGGGAGTCAGTGATTTAGAAGTCAGAAAATCCAACGAATTTCAACATTTAGTGCCCGTTTAGATTAACTAGAGAAAAAAAAATATTTTTTTTAAAAAAAACTCATTTTTATTAACTCTTTTGATAAAAATTGTTTAAAATATATTTCAAAATCTATTTTGAATAGTTGCTAAACATCCCATTTGTTTCCAAATGACTTATTTTTTAAATTAAACACTTGAAACTGTATTTCAAACACACCCTTAGAATTCAAAAGGTTCAAAGACTAGAACACTTCAACAAATTAAGCGTCTCTTCTTCAACAAATTGAACATCTCTTCCCTAATGAATTGATCGTTTCTTCTTCACCAAGTTGGTCGTCTATTCACCATCTACAAATTAATTGAAGACTGGTCTCCTCTCTTGATTTGAGAACAAGCCTGTCAACCCTTAGATCAACAAGCTAGAGGCCGATCCAAACAATCAACAAGCGAGAGGCCAATCCAAGCTGATTAACAAGCTAAAGACCGATCCAAGTTGATCAACAAGTTAGAGGTCGATCATCCAAGTTAGGATAAATGAGCATGCAATGAAAGTTAATTTGATCGATTTTCACTTTAAGATACTCAATTTAGAAGATTAAACATGCAATTAAAAAAGAAAAAACCAAAATTTCAAGGACACTTACTCTTGAAGCTCCAAATTCTCCTTCAATTCTTGATAAATGTCAGCACCACTTGGTTGTAGACCACCACAAGAGTCTTCTCTACTATTCTCTAGGCTTAGATTAGATGGTGGGATCCAAAATTTGTGGTGAATTTGAGAAGGAATGAAGGTTGGGAAGAAGATGAACAATGGATGGAATTTTGCAAAATTAATTCTTAATTTCACAAAATTCTTAACCATTTTATGCCAAACTCATCTCTATTTATTAAAGAATAACATGCAATCCAATTACATTAAAATTTGACAACACAGAATGATTAATTTGTTGGTTAATTGTGAAGAAGACAACCAAGCTTCTAGCTTAGTTAGTGGGAAAATCCAATCTTCAAAAATCAATTTTAAAATCAAATTTTCAATGAATTTCCAAAAATTGAATTAAAATTAATTTTTAATTTCAATAAATAAATAATTAATTAAAAATAATTTAATAAGTAATTAATTAATTAAAAATAATATTAAAATAATATTATTTTTCTGACTTGTCTCGATTTTTCTTAAAAACGATATGAATTCTTATTCATATGATTAATATTTAAATCATATTTAAATATTATAATTAACTCTATTTGTCCTTTTAATTCGTAATTAAACGTCGATATATCGTATATATCTGACTTTCATTTCTTAAGCCAAGATTTAAATGGTTCAAACTCATTCACCACACTATCTAAGATTTCAGTCCATTTATGAGCTAGTAGAGGGACCTAATGGACCTACAGATCATGAGCTTCGATAATTCGAGATTAACCGACCAAACTCTTTAACCTAGTTAACCAACATTCGTTAATTAACGGGACACTCCACTGAAGCCCGTAGCTGCACTCTCTTCCTGTAGATATATTTGTGTCCATTTGATATAACCGTCATCGATAAGTCAATCCTTCACAGGTCGTTTATAACTTCAACTAGGTCAAATACCGATTTACCTCTGAGTTATATATTTTCTCCTTAAGTACCACTGTCTTTCTAATGAACAATTGATTTAGGATCTAATCACTAAATCCATTCCCTCGCGGGCCAGTGAGAGGATGGGGCCACTTGTTCGAGATCTGGGAAAAGCACTTAAGAGAACAACCTCTCTACTATCCCCAAGTTGGGTAGGAGCGAATTCCATCTTGCAAATTCTATGTCCCCAGCTATCTACTTGGTCTTATCCCTGAAATAGGAGGAATATTCAGCAGCGCTATTGAGCTTACTGTCACCTATGCAGATCAAGGGATAATTCTGAATAAACAGGAGTTCATATATAGCTCAAGATTCAGATCAAGTTATCTAGGTCATCGGTAAGTGAAATTAATTAGTGCTAATCGTAAACGGTGTCAATACGTAATAGTGATTATTTTAGAGTCAGTCTTACACAATCTTATTATGTAGAATACCCTGCTCACATGTCTCTACATGAACAAATCAAGATCACTTCATTTATGACACCTTACAACATTTGTAACAATCATTAAACAGGTCGTATAGTGTCTCCAAGAAGAGGTACCCAACCTGATCCATGAACTATAGACTATTTAGGCCATTTACTCGAACTTGATCCTGTTTATGTCTCCACATAAAGTCCAAGTACTCATGATAATAGCCAAGGGTTCATAGTTTAATTGGATTTAGAGTTAATAAATAATTAATTCACTTGAATAATTTCATATGTACTACAATTCATTTATTTACAAAAAAAAACTATGAGTTTTAGGACATACAACCCAACACCAAGAATATCAACAAGTCTAAAGGTCGATTCTCTAAGAAAATCATCGAGCCCAAAGATCGATCATCTAAGAAGATCAACAAGTTTAGGGATTAAAGTTTAGACATTCGAGAGAAAGCATTAGAGGGTCATACATAAGAGTCTGTAACATTTATATTACGAATCAATAAAATCAAGTTCATTTCCATGAATTAAATTCCCTTTGTCAAAATATCGTGTGAAGAATACTATATTGTAATATCAATATAATGTTATACTTTAAATGCATTTTGAATTATTGTTGATCTACTACCAAAACACCCAAGTTTAAAATTCTATTTTGAATACGTGTTGATGTATTATACACTAATGGGATATATTTGAAATTTTTTTAATAAGCAATAGTATACTATTGATACATCAATGTTATATTTGAAATGAATGTTTTGAAGGAGGGTTGATATATTACTGACACGCCAATGTTATTATTGAAATTGCATTTAAAACGAAAGTGATGAGAATAAACTATTCATCCAACGACAAAATGCTATGGTTTCTAAATACTTTAGAACCTAAGTTGGGATGTAGGATCGACTTTGGGAGCGCTTGGGAGTAAATTAGACATGCTTATATCTCTTTTAGCGCATATTCCATTACTTTAACATCAAAAAGTTTTAGTTACACTTGAGCTTTGTCTATTCACCTAAGTGTGAAGATATCGTTTGTTTTTAAAATCCTCTCAAATTTTGTTTAACTATTAAAGGCAATACATTAACAACAACCTCTACAACATTCTAATGAGAATGATTATCAAAAATATGAAATAAACCATTACAAGTCGATAACAACGTACTAGTAAAATAATACTTCGAAACAACTTAATAAGAATTCAAATTTAAGTTCAATGAATAACATGAAAATGCAAGCACACGTAGCCTAGTAAATTAGTATATCAATTACATACTTGATATACTTTATATTTGTATATTAAGATTGATATACGAAATATAGAATATATGAATTATACTACCTCTCGGAAATTCGTTTAACTGCCCATAGACTCTAAACCCTAAACCCTTAATTAAATCCAATAGGAAAATTGCAACTTAATATATATATAACTTCAGCGCACTCGAGGAATGGTGGTTGGTAATTCCTGTATCTTTTCCTTTGCAAAAGTAAGATCTTTGACCCCTCCTTGTAGATACTTCTCATAAGTTGGCAAGTCAAAGTGGCCATGCCCACACATGGCTGTGAGAATAACTTTGGATTCTCCAGTTTCTCGACAACGAAGAGCCTCTCGGATAGTTGCAGCTATGGCGTGAGTTGGCTCGGGTGCTGGTATTAGTCCTTCTGATCGAGCAAATTGTATAGCACCTACAAACAAAGAGAAACTTAAGTGTTGCATTGTTCCCCAATTCTGCATAGCCAAATTTCTAGTAATTGGTTGATACCTTGAAAGCATTCTGTTTGGGGAAGTGATATAGCTTCCAAAAGACCAAGATTATAGACATGTGAGATCAATGGTGCCATACCATGATACCTCAGTCCACCTGCCAACAAACAAGTAAGCCAAGCCAAGATGATGAGTTCAATGTGTTATGTTTGTTTAAAATCTTTTTGATAGCTTATTATACATTACCAGCGTGGATGGGGTCAGGAATGAAGTTGTGACCAAGTGTGTGCATTTTCATCAATGGTGTCATCCCGGCTGTATCGCCATAATCATAAGCGTACACGCCTTTGGTTAATGAAGGACATGCTGCGGGTTCAACTGCTCTGATAACAGGGTTTATGTTTCCAGCAAGTTTCTCACGGAGGAATGGGAAGCTAAGACCTGCGAAATTTGATCCTCCGCCCGTGCAACCGATGATAACATCCGGCCTCTCACCTATGGCTTCCATTTGTTTTAGACACTCTTCACCGATGATGGTTTGGTGAAGCAAAACATGGTTGAGGACACTACCCACACAGTATCTGGTATCAACATTCAGAGTTGCCACCTCCACAGCTTCTGAAATGGCAATTCCCAAACTTCCCGGGCTTGATGGGTCAACTTGAAGAAATTTTCTACCTGCATCAGTGAGATCAGATGGAGATGGATGCACTTTCGCACCCCAAGTTTGCATCAACATCCGTCGATATGGTTTCTGATCATAAGACGCACGCACTTGCCACACCTGTTTAAGGTGACAACACAAAATTCAGGTAATATGTTACAGAAGCAACCAAGAACCCCAGCTTTGAACCATTGTTTCCACATCGTAATTCAACAACAGTTGATCATCAGAAGTAAGTTTAAGTTTACAACTACTGTTTCTTACCTCACAGCCCATACCAAATATGCTGCAAGCAAAAGCCAAACTGCATCCCCATTGTCCAGCCCCAGTTTCTGTAACAACATTCTTGACACCTTCTTGTACATTATACCAAACTTGTGGAACAGCAGAGTTGGGTTTGTGTGACCCAGCAGGGCTAACTCCTTCATACTTGTAGTAAATTCTAGCTGGTGTGTCAAGAAGCTTCTCTAGTCTCTTAGCTCTAACATATATTGAAAAATGCCATTAGATTTTTTGGGAGTAATGAAAAGATGCAAGTATGATAACAAAACTAACAGGGAAAGGATTCAAGATGTGATCATAACAGAAAACAATAAGAAAACATTGTGTTAAACAAGCCTGCAATGCATACATTCTAGAAAGACATACCACAGACCTGATCAGAGGAGTTGGGCGCCAAAGCCCGTAGACATCAACGACTTCATCGGGGATGTTTATGTACCGATCAGTACTGGTCTCTTGCTTAATCAATTCATCAGGATAGAGATGTGATAGATCTTCAGGTTTTATTGGTTCAAAAGTCTTGGGATGCAATGGAGGAGGAGGTTTTATAGGAAGATCTGCAGCCAGATTGTACCATTGGCGCGGAACCTCGACTGCCTTCAAATTAGGATTTGATGCTGCTTTTGTTCTATAACCATTTGAAAACCTCAAATGTCTTCGAATCCTCTTAAGTGAAATACATCCAGGCAATTGCTCCCCAACTGAGTTGAAAATGTTTAAGCTTATCAAAGATGAGGGGAAAGAGGGAGGGGCTGAAAAGCTTAATGTCTATGGGGAAATTATAACATTGCCAGATTGAAAGTGTTTTCCATAGCTAACTCCTATCAAGATTGGAAACCAAAGACAAAGACAGGAAAATGCAATTGACTTCCAAAAAGAAAACAAAAGGCAAAAGTGAAATCCAGCAATGATCACATGTCTAACTAAAAAAAGAACACAAATAAAGAGCTTCCAAAAAAAGAACACAAATAATAAAAAACAGCAGCAGCATTTCAAGCAAAAAACCAGACAAATCCCACTTCAACACTGAACTCTCTCTTGTGCAAACTAATATCCATATTGGTTAGAGAAAGGAGAGATTCATAGTATATAAGTGAAGACAATTATCTCCATTGGTGTAAAACCTTTTGGTAGTTTCAAAAGTAAAACCATGAAGGTGTTCTTATCATCCAAAGTGCGCTCCAATGCAAAGATTGGGGGAGATTCTGTTGTTCTTATCATCTTCCATCTCACAAATTATAAAAAATAAAACTCCTGGCTTATGTCCAAATGAAAGATCTCACACAGTTTCTACAATTTCATCTCCAAAAATGGTTTGTAAATGTTGTGGGTAAAATATGGATAAATATTTAATTAAAAGGGCATTGAGGCCGATTCTATATACTTCATGAAGGCCGACTTATAGGGTCTACCATGAGAGGGAAATAATGTCTAAGTATGGAAGCCGACCTATAGAGATAAAGATCATGCCCAAGTGTTTTACTTTAGCATATGCTTGGGTCACTAGTGAATATAAATCCAACAATTCATAACAGTTAGTATGAGTTTAGTTGATGACCCAAGAAGTTAATTAGCAAATGACGATTACGAAACCTATTTCCATATAATCGAGAAGGCTCGTGACATTTGAGGTATGCTGAAACACATCCTAAATTCTCTACTCTTTAGCTCTTTAAATGATAACTGATTTAATCACAAGTGTTAGTGGTCAAGCACCACACCGGTACAAGATTCTCTTTGTGCACAGGGCGTTTGTTTGATTCCTCCCGAAGATTACAAATTCACAATTTGTATCAAATTTTGATATCAACACAAAACATGATGAATTTGAAGGTAAAAACTCAAATAATAATCTGGGTGAAAACTCAAGAGGCATAAAAAGGTACAAAATCACCAAAGAAAGCATGATCAATATCCACAAGAAGTAAGATGAAAAGGGTTTGTAGGTTCAATCTAACAACAGGTTTATTTCATAGCCAACTGAAGTTCCAAACACAAATAGCAACATAAATACAGAAAAGAAAAAGGGGAGAAATGAAGTGCCTCTGCCATTATTGATGCCTGAAGAAGCTAATGATTCAACAGCAAGGAAGGAAGCTGCCATTGAAGCTAAACAATGAAGAAAGGTCAAATGAGAAGAGAAGGCTGCCTGGAAAAAATATTGCAAAACAGGGTTATATATACATAGTTCAAAAGTTTAACCATGAAAAGCTTTTCCCATAAATTCTAAATATTCTCTGTCTGTCTATCAACTTTCGTTCGGGGAATAAGTGAAGTTGTTTAGTTTGAAGATTTATTTAATCAAGAGATTCACGATAAATTTAAAAATTCGAATTACTTATTTAGCCAAATATGCTCTAAAAGGCTGAAGTTATCATCTTTCTACTATAAAATAGTTTAGATCCTAAAATTTAGTCGTTTTTTTTTAATTTAATAATGAGAGAATTGAAACATCAAATCATTGAATTTTGGAGGGATAACCTTTTTGTTAGTTTAACACTGATATGACAAAAAAATGGTGTTAAATACTAAACACTTTACTCTTTTATCTTTTTAAGCAAGCCCCATGAAAATGAGAAAATGTTAGCATGTCGACCAAAAGTTAATACCATGGTATTACTTACTAATTCCGATTTGATAAAGGATAATACTTCTATTGTTCTTATTGTAAAACAAAAACCTTATATTTAATAACTGTGGTTTTATGTACTTTTTTAAAGAAAAAAAAAAAGAAATTTAAATGTGATTTGATCCCTAATATTTATTTTCCAAAAATTAGAGAGAGGGAAAGAACAAAATTATTTTGAGATAAACAGATGTTGAAAAGAATATTAGTTTTTTTAAAAATTTTATTTAAAATACGAAGTTAAAGAGGAATTAAAATGACATAAATGTCAACGAAAACGATAAGTTTAGACAGAAAAAAGTTAGGGAAAAATTATTAAATTGTAAAGGTGAAAAATAAAATAGAAGAGAAAGAACTTAGGTATTGAAAATTTTAACAAATTTTTGTTAAAGGGATATATGTCCCACTAACTTTAACTCTCTTTCCTTTAAATAAAAAAATAAAAATATATCAAAATAAGTCGAAAATTAAGATTCGATATTACTAAAAAAAATAGAAATATATTTTTAACGAACTATATATTGTATTTCTTTTTCTTCTATAAAAATATTTATGGAAAACATTACACTTTACGTCTTACAACTAAAAAAACATCTAAGGCTCCTTTTTAACTCCTTTCAAGTATGTCTTCTAATAATTTTCAATCGGGTTTGCTAAATTAACTTTCTAAATATGATATGCATTTAAATAAAGTATAATGGTGAAAATTTCAGGATTTTCATTTTTAATTAATTATTTCATAACTTTAAATCAATATGAATAGTTCCTTACAATAAAATAATATTTCGAAAAATCAAATTTGGGAAAGATTCTTCTTTTCTAGGACAGATATATTTCAAGACTAAAATTTGATTTACGAAATCTAACTTTTTTTTCTTTTCTTTTGATACCTATTGAAATATAACTTTAATGTCACTTTGATCTCTTAATTTTTTAAACTGGACTTTTTTTACTTTTTTAGATTCCAAAATCCTATGTTATCCTTATCATCATCAAAACCACATACACTCATATAGTACAACAAAGGTAGGAAATTTGAAACTCAAACCTCGTGGTTGATAATACTCTCATATGTTAGTTGAGAGTTGAGCTATACTCATTTTGGCAGCAAATTCAAAAATTTTATTTGTAAGTCTTAGAAGATACTAATAATAAAAGAAAAGATATATAAACAAAAACCACCTGAACTGAAGCAATTCATGCATCCAATTTGAGGAATTTCTTTATAATACCCATCATCTCTCCACCAGGAAAGCGCCCAAGACATCCCTTGGCAGCTGCAATCTCATCAAACTCATAAACTGAGTCACCACCAAAAGCTTGGGACTCTTTGTTTCTCTCTTCTTCCACCTTCTGGATTTCTCTCCACTCCAAGTCTTCACCAGCTACGACCGTTGGAAGCCGAAACGGGTCGAGAGAAATGCCTGCAATTACAGACTCCCCACCCACAGCGCCTATGAAGTCTTTCAATTTACACATCGTAAATGGAACTGGCTCAAAACTGTGATCTCCATACTCAACTGGAGTAGAATGGTCTCCAGTCACACACAGGTAGTACTGGAAATTACCACTAGATTCTGCCTTCCAGAGAAGCTTCGCTAGTTGTCCTATTGCTCTATCAACAGCTTCCATTCCCTTAACTTTGAATATTGTTGCCTTATCGTGCCCGGCATCATCTATTGCCTACAAGTTTGGTAGGCAATCAAACCATGAGAACGGACTTTGAATGTAATTACAAATAAACAAAACCAAGCATGTTTGGTAACTTTTTTTGGACTTCAAATAGGGTTTTCTTTCTCTAAGATTTTTGGTGAGTGGTGAAAAATATTCAAATAGTGATGAGAACAAGAGGGGGTTCTAAAAATTTATCGACTAATGGACATATTTTTGAGAGCTCCGGAGAAAATGAACCGACCTTAATGTGAAGGAACCCAAAATCGTAACCATCTGCCCGACCTGGTTTGAGCTCATCTTCTCCTGGCACGAAAACATTGGGACAGGATTGCAGAGGAGCTGAGAGTGCCTTTGCTATTGCAGTAGCTTTTGAGGTTAAAAGTGTTCGATAGTCTCCAGTTGCTCCAGGAGCATCTAGGATATCAATTCCTAGTGATAAGCCCAAACCAGCAATAATTTTAGTGGGTGCCACCATGCATGGCCATAAACCATGTTTCTTCTCAAATGGAGGAACCTGTTACGAAGAGTGTAAATTGTGAGCGAGTTCGTTCATTGAAGTTCATCAATGCGCTTGCTGTCATGGAATGACGTCTCATTAAAAGACAACCTCAATGCGAGATCCCAATTTCCCTAACTGATTCGAATTATACAAGTTTTTCAAGTGCATGAGTTACACATCGATTGCAACCGGTTATGTTTTTCATTAATAATGTAAACGGCCAATGGTACAAACATCATTCCCAATATATCTTGTTTTGCATTTCGTGGGAGATGAATCAATACATGGTGCAGCCAAACAAGAGGAAGCATGAACACCAACTCTGCAATCCTATGAATAAAAACTCAGTGCAAATAGCATAGGAGAATATATGAAAAAACAAACCTCAATTCGAATACCACAACCTCGTAAAAGAACGAGGTTGGCTATGTTTTTCCCTTCTGCTGCACGCTTTGCATTTATTGGGTGAGAAACCAGGATTCGCGATATTTCCTTGGACAACTCATTCACAACAGCTGCAGTAAGCTTTGCTTCCTCAGAATCATCTAAGGCCTCTGCTTGCAAAAGTAAGCGGTTGTCCTTCAAAGGGTCTGTTCCCGATATATTCCCACTCAAACTTGGTCCTTTCACAACCACGCCACATCTATGCTCTGTGGCATACCTATAGGGAGAAAAAAGGAAAAAAGAGAATGAAATAAATCTTATCATCTGCATTTGAAATTAAAAGTCTTGAGCAAATAATATGGGCATGTTAGATTTGAAAACCTTGATGACCCTTTACCACTGAAGTCCTTGGGTTTATTAGAAGGATTTTTTTTGTGTGACTTATGAGCTTAGAATCCATTTGGATTTCTCCAACAACCTCGTAACAAAATTTTTTGTTTGAATTTCAATTTTCTGAAACCAGAATGAGTTGATATAATGAATTGTTTCCAAATAAAGTACGGTTATTTATAAACTGATCAAATGGACCAGACAGCATTTGGTGATTTCAATAATGTAAGGAGTACAAACTACCTGACTCTAACTTCATACTCTGGGAAACTTGGTATCTTCATTCTGTCAAGTGCTGCACATAATATTGGCCCTTCCTCCTCAAAGTGTCTATCAGCCCTCCTACTGGTTACTATTCCCGTTTTCTCATCCAATGTAGCAAAGTTTGACTACAATTGTGAAGACACTAGTCAATTTGCACACTAAAAATGGGGATAAGAAAATGATACTCTTTCCAAATCCCGCAACAAACATAGCCAAAAGAATGGAGAAGATGAAATAAATAGAAGCAGTGAGAAGACCATGACTAGTGTTTCAAAAAGCCCTCCTGTGCACGCGCTTAGACGCACCTAGGCGCAATGCACAAGTCTAGTGTCTCACCTTAAAAAGGCGAGGCTCACAAAATAAAGTGTGGCCCTAGGCACGTGCCTTTTGGGAAACCCTAAGGCTCAAAGCCCTTAGCCTTCGGGTTAGTTCAAAAAGTAGTAATAATCAGGGTTTTCCCTTCTTTATTAACTAAAAAAAATCAATTTCACTAAGAATGCAAAATTTCTTGTATTAAAGGGTTTTTTTTTTTTTTTTAATAATACTTTCACTTCAACCATGCTTTCTCTTCTTTATTTAGTACT
The DNA here is from genome assembly GCA_031780015.1 of Citrullus colocynthis. Lineage (NCBI taxonomy): Eukaryota > Viridiplantae > Streptophyta > Magnoliopsida > Cucurbitales > Cucurbitaceae > Citrullus > Citrullus colocynthis. Next base: position 2,507,919 of record QLSR01000286.1, read on the forward strand.
TTTCTATATAGTGCACCTAAAAAAAAGAACCTTGCGTATTTTTTTTTGTGTCTCGCACTTAAGCCCCAGAAGACTACTACACTTTATTCCGCCTTGAGCTTTAAAAAACACTGACCATGATGTTATTTGAGCAAAAAGGTTGAAACTGCAGCCATGTTTGAGTTCGAAGAAGCATACTACTACTCCAAAACAAAAGAGAAATGAATATAGCAACAACGATAAGAACTACCAGTTTCAAAATAAATAAAGAAAGAGATGGAAGGCTGGATTTTAATTTATATGATTCAGTTACAAAATTTATCCTAAAAAACTGAGTAAGTTAAAAGCACCATGTCTTTAAACTATGAGAAACAAAAAGCATTTGTTTTCATGCCAAATAATAGTCTTTGTCTGATCAAATCATACTTGCATAAAATTTCCTTCACTCGTTTAAGTTCAGGCTCTAACTTGAAGAGAAAACATCCAGCTAAACAAATAATCACCTTCTCTTTTCACTAAAAACTTAGACCAACAAACTATTGTTATGTTTCTATCTTATATGCATCCAAGTTTCAAGAGCCAGTGATAAACAATAAAAAAAATATGGGAAGGACTATTTAGGGAATCAAAGTATAGAAATGTACCTTAAACGCAATGTCTCCAGGTGACATAGCCAATCCAGCTCCCATAGACTCGAATGCACCTCGACCCCTATAATATACTCTAGGGTCGTAGCCCAAAAGAGAAAGATGAGCTGTGTCACTTCCACAACCCAACCCTACTTCAACAGGGTCCATGAGACCATTAACACCAGCAGAGGCAATTGCATCCAAGTTAGGAACTTTGGCCACTTGCAGAGGAGTCTTGAATCCAAATTTTGGTAACGAGACGTCAGCCAACCCATCTATAAGCACAAACGCCACTCTTTTCTTTGGCTGCTGGGAAATAACCATGGTTGCAAAATTTTGGTGTTTCAGTTAACTCTTTCCTTCTTCCTAAATGTCAAAGAAGTTTAAAAACATGATGCCCATTAGAGTTGCAATGTAACAAACCCAAAACAGATGCAAATTAAAGTTGAAGCATTATGCATCGACAACTTCTCTCTTGGTATTCTGTTTTAAAAAATGTAAGTCTGTTTACTTGCAACCTTTTTATTTTTTTATTTTTGTTTTTTCATTTTTAAACTCCCTTATCAAGAAAACTTTTTTTGTATTATTGGCCAAATTTCAATTTTTTTTCTTCAAACTACTAATTTTAATTTTTAAGATTTGATACATTTTAAAAATACTAAAAAAGTGAACAAACGAACTTATTTCTAGACAAAGACAACTAAAAATAGCTATCAAGCAGGTCCTATGGACAATTTGGCTCCAGAGAAAAAAACGAAAAAAAAAAAAGAAAGAAAGAAAAAGGAATCGCCGAATGAACTGGCAGGTACCCAGAAATAATTTAATATACCGCATAATATCTAAATTCGATCAATTATCCATGCAGTGGACCAAAAAAAAAAAAAAAAAAAAACAAAAAAAAAAAAAAAAAAAAAAACGCCAAAAAAAATGAAAAAAAAAAAAAAAAAAATTAAAAAACCAAAAAAAAAAAAAAAAAAAAACAAAAAAAAAAAAAAAAAAAAAAACGCCAAAAAAAATGAAAAAAAAAAAAAAAAAAATTAAAAAACCAAAAAAAAAAAAAAAAAAAAACTACCCAGAAATTCCTAAAAAGGAGTATAGATGCAGAAGCTCAGTAATACTTATTTAATGAAAAATTAATGAATTTCCTTCGAAACATCCATGCTTTGGGAAACGATTTTCATCGGATGAAGCAGATACCATAGCTTCTTAGCAAATTGAACATCGACGTCCGATAACAGAAAGGTAAATAAATAACAATTTCGCAGACCCTATATCTTCACATATTTGATTGAGACCTTTGAAGATAGCAAAGGAATTTCGTACCTCTAGGGCTTCTGCACCACCATCATTAATTAAATTCGCAGGTAGGTTTGAATTTGAACCCAGAAGAAAACGGAATCGAAAATTTCTGATATGGATGGTCTATAACAAGTTACGAGCACTTTCCGCATTGGCCACTTTATTCTGCCTTCTGCATCGGTGTCGACAGAGGAAATGTTAAAATCTCCAGAGCCAAAAGAGGAGATTCTCGAGAATCTAATACACTGATAGTGTTGAATAAATAAGAGAAAATTATATATATATATATATATATATATATATATATATATAATCTCCGAATTGAGGCGTAGAATACGAATACGAATACGATACACAAGATACTGTTGAATTGATCAATTGAACAAGTTAGATGAAACTAAAGGATCCAAAAACAGCCTCCAATCATACTCTCAATTGAAATAAAATTCTAAAAAATGCTTCAGATTATGTTATTTGTAGACTTACGGCTGGTTGCTGTGATTCTGTGAAGCGATCGGTTTCTTGAGAGACAGGAGAAACTGATCCCTGAATGCCGGAGACGGAGAGAGACGGCGGCCGGGGGCAAGTTAAGGAGGGAGTGAGCGCAAAGAGAGCGTACGATTTCAGAGGGGCTGGGAAGAAGAGTGAGTGACAATAATTTTCAGTAAAATTAAAAATTAATTCTTTTTAATAAATATACTTTGTTTAAATTATAAATTTACTTAAAGGTTTTTTTATTGAATGAAACGTCACAAATAATCACTATTCTTAGATCGTGTTAATTAGAAGAATAATATATACTACAAACAAGTGAGTGTAAACGCCCATTTGGATCTTTAGAAAAATGTTTTTTAAAAAAATTTATTTTTATTTAATTTTTTTAAAAAAAAATTATTTAAAATACATTTCAAAATTTATTTTTTTTTTTCAAATTAACTTAATTTTTAAATTAATCACTTGAAAATATATTTCAAATACATCCTTAATCTACATATGGATGTGATAGTTTTTTTACATTTAGGTGACTAAATGGGTTAAGTAGTTGGGTTAAAAAAAGGCTAGAATCGAGCAATTTAATATAATTTATTATTATTATTTTAATCTAACTGGTTATTAACATGTTAAAGCAAGTTTAGCTCAACGGTAATTAGCATGACTTTTGATGTTAAAGGTGGAAGATTCAATTCTCCATCCCTACAATTATTGCACTAAAAAAATCTGGTTAATAATCACATATTTATTTTGCCAATCTTTTTAAAGGATGAAAAAGTATTATATTTATAAGATTTTATCAAATTACAAGTATTTGATTCTAACTTTCGAAATTATACTTTATACAGATTTGTTAATTTAACCTTATATATTTTGAGAAACCTTTTATACTTTTTCTTTACCAATGCGGTTTTGCAATTTAGCTTTAAAAAAAAAGTTAAAATTTAGTTTATTTAAACGTCGACTAATAAACTTTTTTTTTTTTTTCTCTTAAAACGTAAACCTACAAAATTATAAATACTGCTTTTACAACTTTTATAAAACTTAAGCCAATCTTAAAAACTAAAAAGAAAAAAGTCTTTAAAAATGCTAGTTATTAAAAATACCCTTCAACTTTATAATTTCTTTCAAAACGGGCAATATTATTCTTGATTTTTTTTACAGACATTTCGAAATTTTATTGTATTTCTACCCCTCCCAGGGTAATATTTAAATATTTATGAAGATCAAAGTTAATATTGCAAGTATTAAAAAAATATATATTTTATATAATTTATCCTTTTAAAAAACTTGTTACGTTTTTTAATTTTAGCTCAGAAGAGTTCAAAAGTGTTTTCCTAAAAATTTTAAACTATTGTGAGGAAAAAAACCAATTAATAGTTATTTATGAAATGGGCTCTTAGTTATATATATATATTTTAGGGCAAATTATAAAACCCACATCTCAAGTATGACAATAATTACAATTAGTCCTTCACTTTTAATTGTAAAAATTTGGCCCCTAAACTTCTAGAAGTGTAAAAATTGGACTCTTTAGTTTACAATAATTGTAAAAATCGGAGCCACAAATGATAAATTGAACTCTTAAACGTATACAAATGTTACAATTTATACAATTATACAAGTTTGAAGGTCTAACTTGACTCAATTTCAATATTTATATAATTTTAACGGTTTAATTTTTAAAATTGAAAGTTTAAGGATCTAATTATTGCAATTACCATCATATATCAGAGGTGATTATTGTCATTGTTTTTAGGTTGTTTATGGATTAAAAGTAGTATATTATAAGTTTATGTGGCATAAAAATTTGTGAGTGAATAGAAAGATGAGAAACTAGGGTTAAAGAAAAATGTGAAATTTCTATCAACTTCCTTAAAAATTTAAAGAAGAAATTTGAAACTTTAATTTTATTTCTCTTAATTAGTGGTCCAATGTCTATACAAAAGTGTCTTTAGAGATTCCATGACTTTGGTTATGTTATGCAATTTGAACTCAACAAGATTCCATATTCCTCTTTCAACTTTTTCATTTTGGTGACAATTCATTGAGTTTCATATATCATCTAATTTGTTTTATATGAGATAGAGACACACACAACTTGCTATTTCAATTATAAAGCTCCTAATATTACTGAAATTATAATGATACACTTAAAACTTCCAAAAGTTCAAAACACCAATGAGTATAGTAAAAGGAAAAAAAAAAAAAAAAAGAAGAAGAAACAACTAGGTTTTAAAACCATGTGTGATCCTATAAACAAAAATTGCAAATCTTGGTGTTGTAAGTTGTTGAAATTGCTAAAAGGCCCTCCTCCTTTCACCTAAAGTACTCTTTCATTCTCCTTCCCAACTCCTTTCTGCAAGAATCGAGACATTGAAAATGTGTCAAGTTTGTTAGTCAAATCAAATCCATATATGAATCCATGACCCCTTAGCCCTTTGGCCTTTTTAAGATATTCTCAATACCATTAGACCAATTCATGATGGTTAACTCATATATAAGTTTCTAGGAGGAAATTAAAGATATGTTTTTACCTCATAAGTTGTCTATCCAAATTTGAAGCAGATAAGAGACCTCTATTCTCTTCAGCCCTTCTCAAAAGGTATGGCATTACCATATCCACAGGTCCAAATGGCATATATTTACTCACTTGAAACCCTGCATTTCTCAACCCAAAAGAGAGTGCTTCTGACATTCCATACAATTGAGCAAACTCAAGCTTTTGCTTCATCTTTCCAATCCCTATCTCATATGCTTTGCTTGCTGCCAATTTCCCTACTCAACACCACCAATCATAAATTTTCAAAATCACAAAACTCTAAAAGAAAAAAACAGCATAATCATTATGTATATGGTCTTTACCTGATTCCACATTATGGGTTGCGAGAATCGCTCCACTCGAGCCCTTGGCGATGTTGTCGAGCAAGAAAGATGCACAAGTATTGTAGCAAAAATGTGTATCTTGAATGGTGTTGTGAATTGGAGATTCAAATCCAAGAGAAGAAGCAAGTTTGGATTCACTTGACATATAAGCACCTCTCACAAGCTTAATCCCAAGTGGAACTTTCATTTTGGCAGCCTCTTTTGTAACTAACAAAAGTCTATCTTTTGCATCTTTTAGATAGGCTTGAATGGTTCCATACACTATTGGATTATGGTCTTTGTTGTGGATGATGGCAGCTGAATAAGTGAAGTAATCAATGGCTGGTTGAACTTTGGTATGTTCAGCATCAATGGCCAAAGGAACATTAGCTTCAACACAACTTTGGCAAATTTTCATTAGCCTTTCATGGCTCATTTGGAGACTTTTTTCTTCTTCATGTGTTAAGGGTTTGGGTTGCTCAAGAGTGTGGTAAAGAGGGCTTGACTCAGAGAAAATTGGCAAAGTTTTGAGCTTCCATGGAAGATTGAAACTAGGGTTCTTTTGTTGCCATCTTAGTAAGTCACTAACTCTCTCAAGCAATCTCAATGGACAAATTGCACTCACTTTAGTCACCACGAAACTCGCCTATCAATCAAATACAATAATATTTCCATTAGCTATCAAAGTGGAAAAAATATTTCAAATATGTTGTATCAATCAAAACAAGCGAGCCTTATCTGATAACGACATACAAAGAACGATAAGTTGAAATAGTGCTTATAAACCTGATTCTCAAAACTCGTAATGAGTTTTACTACTATTTTACAAGACTATTCCTATTTCCCTTTCTTTCATTTCCTTTAATTGCTTAGTCAACTTTTCTTATCCACAAAGATGGAAAAACTTTTGAAGAAATAAAGCCATCAAATAACCACGTGGCAATGTATTATTCATAAAAGATACGGACGTGGCATCAAAATCTCATCCAGTATTGTGTCTAAAAACATTGACCATTGACCATTCCAGAAAATTCCTTCATTACAAAAGTTATTCTTTATTATATTCCAACCTTTTTCTTCATTACTCCCGTATATTTGGGAATTTGGGAATTTTTTAAAAAAAAATTAAAATATTTATAAATATAGCAAATTTTCACAAATTGCGATAAATTACTGTTATATGCGTTACGATAATTAGTCTATCGCGATCTACTATAGATCCACATTGTATTTTGCTACTGATAGTAAATATTTTCAACAATATTGTCATTTAAGATAATTTTTTTATATTTTAATAAAATAAGGTAAAGGAATAGTAAATTTAAAAAATGTTAACAAATCAGCTTAAATTTTCTGCGATGAAGAAGAAAATTTATTTTTCTAAAAAGTAAAATAAAAGATTTTTCCTGAAACTGGAAAATGAAATGAATTTTTAAATGCATAACTTCTGGCACACACAAATCGGGGCTTATCTTAAATGCCGTAATATATAAGTTAAATAAATCTCAATTTAATTCGAAAAACGCTTTAATTATTAATTAGTTTTAAAGGATTGAATGAATAAATACGAGAATTAGATTTCATGCGTTATTGTGGTAATTTATTGGTTGATGTAGACATATAGTTAGAGTTACACATGAATTACTAAAATAGTACTGAATGGTAATATGTTAGGCAATGAAACATTGGCAAAGATTAAATCAAAATTTTAAAGGAAAATTAGCTAAAAAAATAGAACAAACGAGAAAGTTGAAGAAGTACTTACGGAGCCAGGTGGGAGCGACCGAGTTGCCTCGATGGTTCGAAGAAAACCATCGAGATTCCGATCACACGACGCTTCGTCGTCGGCGTATTCGAGAGCGTAATCGAGCATACTTCTCAACCCAGCATCGTGCAACCGTCGAACGGTTTTCGCGACGGCGGCGTCGTCCTCACCGGCGCAAAAATGTCGGTAAAAAGTATGCTTAACGGTACCCAAAACCACATCACGAATCACCTCAACGTCCATCAATTTGGAATTCATAACCCGCATTCCGACGTCGACGACGGGGCCGATGGCGGCGACATGGAGGTTAGCGGCGGCGCGTAGGAGCTCCGACGTGGAAAGAGACCCAAAGAGGGTCCTTGTGTCGGTGAAATCGACGGTGGGAGTGGCCGGAGAGTCGGTGAGATCGATGGGCGGTGGTGGAGAGGTCGCGGCGGCGGTAAAGGCGGCAGCGGGGGAGGAGGCGGCGGTGTTCAACGACCGATTGAAAGCGCAGAAAAAGACCTTTTTGGAGATCTTTGATTGGGTTGAAACGATACTTCTGGCCATCAAATTTTGCAGAAATTTTTTCAATTTCTATGTTTTGTTTGTTTCGATGTTTAATTTTTTTTTTTTTTTTTTTTTTTCTTTGGGTATGAACTCTTGGGGGCTGACTTGTGGATTAAATAGAGGAAGAAAATGACAGATGGACAAGGAGGTTATGATCAGCTACTACACGTAAGTGCCGCTGCTGATAATAAATGATCAGACGTGGACGAATCTTGAAGTGATATTGTTGTCAGTTATTAATTAATGAATGAATAAAAATTAATTAGATGAATTTTGAGAGTGTTAATTCTGTGGAGAGTTTAGTCGGTTTTGTTTAATTTTGTGGATTAGAGGGTGGCTGACGTCATAAATATGGAGAAATTTAAAAAACATGGATAGAAATGGATCAAAACAATTCTGTTCGACTTCTTTTAACCCCACGAAATTTGTTGCGGAATCCGTTGGGATTCCAACATCATTGTCGTTTGCCGTGTTTTATGGGTGATTTAGTTGTAATTGTCGGACTAAAATTAGTTAATTTTCTTAATTGTTTTTAACTCATGTTTTTAAAAAAAAATAAAAAAAAAAAACAAATTTTTTTTTTTTTTTTAAAAAAAAAAAAAAAATTGGGTTTTTTAGTTTTTTTTTTTTTTTTTCTTTGGGTATGAACTTTTGGGGGCTGACTTGTGGATTAAATAGAGGAAGAAAATGACAGATGGACAAAGAGGTTATGATCAGCTACTACACGTAAGTGCCGATGCTGATAATAAATGATCTGACGTGGACGAATCTTGAAGTGATATTGTTGTCAGTTATTAATTAATGAATGAATAAAAATTAATTAGATGAATTTTGAGAGTGTTAATTCTGTGGAGAGTTTAGTCGGTTTTGTTTAATTTTGTGGATTAGAGGGTGGCTGACGTCATAAATATGGAGAAATTTAAAAAACATGGATAGAAATGGATCAAAACAATTCTGTTCGACTTCTTTTAACCCCACGAAATTTGTTGTGGAATCCTTTTGGATTCCAACATCATTGTCGTTTGCCGTGTTTTATGGGTGATTTAGTTGTAATTGTCGGACTAAAATTAGTTAATTTTCTTAATTGTTTTTAACTCATGTTTTTAAAAAAAAAAAAAAAAAAAAAATTGGGTTTTGTAGTTACTTCATGTTTTCTTTAGTTTAATAATTTAGTTTGTTAGTTACTTCAAGTGGTAGAGATTCAAATAGACCTATCAATGAAGGTTGTCAATGGCTTAAACAAGTCAAATTGTTTCTTTCTTTCTTTCTTTCTTTTTTTTTTAATAAAAAAAAGTAATTAAATTACTAATATCCTTGTTATTAAACAAAATTTATCTCTATTATTATTATCATTATTATTTTGAGTTTCCTAAGTTTAGGAAATAGAAAAGAAGTTGATATGAAAATTGGCTAAATAGAAGAAAGTTTATACCAAATAGTAATAAAAAAAAAAAAAATAACAACTTGATTTAAACACTAAGCAAGTTTAAACTAAATAATACATATAAATATGAAGTGAATATGAGGTTGGAGATTTGAATGTTTGATTAAGAACATATGCTTAAATTGTTAAAGCTATGTTTATATTGAAAAAAAAAATATTACTATAGTTCAATAATTGTAGAAAAAGAAGATTTAAATTTTAAACCATATCAAGAGAGAAAGAAATATGGGTATGTTTTAATTATTATGATTTGCTTTGGTTGTCAAATAAAAAAATAATCTAAATTTATGGACATTTTCTATATAAGGTATTAGATACACATTAAATTTATATACTAAAATTTCTAATTTAAAGTTTTGTTTTAAGGAAAAAAAAAAAAAACTCATTTTTAGGTTAAAATATAAGTTTGTCTCAAAGCTTAGTTTGTATCTATTTTATCCATGAACTTCAAAAAGAATGTTTGAACTAAATTTTTAAGCTTTCAAATGTGAGGCTATTTGGACGGTGAACCTTTAAAATGTCTAATAAATATTTAAGTTTTTCAATAAATTCTTGAATTTTTAGGTTTGTATAACCAAATTAACCTATTCAACGTTTTCTTTCTTAAAGGTGTGGACATATTTACAAGGGCACAAATTAGTTGAAAGTTTATGGTTCTATTAGACTCATGTATTAAACTTTTATCAATATGTTGACATTATTTTCATCAATATGTTTACATATTCATGGGTTGTTCGACATGACAAAAAGAGTGAATCAACATTTTCAATATATTATAAAAAAAATTGACAAAGTAATGAAATGCCCACTAACATGAATGCAATTTAAATAATAATAATTTCAACTTATTTAAAAAGAGTAAAATCTTTATTAATTAATTTGACCTTTATATCATATGTAAGGAAACTTATTAGACACAAAATTGAAAGACTAAAGATCTAATAATTTTATTTTTTTTTAATTCAAGGGCTAAATAGATACAATTTTTTGCCAAAGTAAATTTAGCTCAACGGTATTAGCATATGCTCCGTCCCTAAAGGTCGGAGGTTCAATTCCCCGCCTCGCAGTTATTATACTCAAAAAAAAAAAAAAAAAAAAACCACACAAATTTTAATGGTTATAAGTCAAATAGACATAAACTTGAAAGTTCTTGGAATAAACTTGTAATTCATTTTTTTTTTTAAAGTTACCTTGAAATTATTAACCAAAGATAGTTAACATGAACAATACTTAACGATAATGGATAACTATACTTTCTTCTGAGGTCGAAAATTCAAATTTTATATTCCACCTTATTATATATATTAACCAAGGATAAAGATGAAAGGAGGAATGATGTCAATATATTTATAACTTCTAAGTTTTGAATTAAATAGTCAATGATTATGATTAATAATACATTTATTTTTCTTGTTTGTTATCTTTTGTACTTTAAGAAAACGAACACCATATATATATAATATATATTTTTAATGGTAGAGCGTGTTGCTTCTTATCAAAACTCTTACTATTATTATTATTATTATTATTATTACTACTATTATATTTTGTCCCTTTTGTCAAGAAAATTCGGTAATTCTATTTAACGTCAACTTGATATAAAAAGGAGAGATCACTTTAAGCAACATTTTAGGAAGTAACGTAGTGATTAGATTACTAAGATCCACAACTTTTTTTCTTCTTATAATTACTCCATTTTTATTTAATTAATTGCACATCTTCCCTACTTGAAATTAATTTATAAATTAAATAAAATAGACCATTCATACATATATTTAAAAAGAAATTTGAACTTTTTTAACCGAACTACTCTACGAAAATTTTAAATGAGAAAAGATAGATTAAGTTACAAAATTCATAAAAAGGAAAATAAAGAACTTTCTACCCATATGATCTAAATAAATACGTCTAATTATATAATTGTTTTTTTTCTTTTTTTTACCTAAATAGTTCTAGCTATTATTTTACACAAATGTCTACCACAATTTACCTTCTCAACCGAGCGCATCATTTATAAACTTTCCAAAAAGATGATTTTTTCAAAACCTATCCAAGTAAAAAGGAAAGTTTCTTTATAAATTCAAAAATTATTATCCTCATAAATGAAAACAAGAATCAACAAGAAACTTCGAAGGAAAAAAAAAAGTAAATTTAACATGTGTTTGAATTTTCTAATAATAAACCAAGGCATATTGCTTAATAAGTGCATGAAGAATATGATTTGTACGATATATCATCTTATATACCAAACAATATATATTATGTATATTTACCTTTTTCAATATATTTGTAATCACACCAAAAAATAAACCATATTATATCATACGATGTATATTTACATTTTCTTATATATTGTCAATATATTCTGTGACATCCCAAATTTTCAACTAATTTGTTTTTTTAAAAAAAATTATTTTCTTGAATTATTTGGTTAGTTGTTTGAATTTTGAAGCTTTAATTGGATTATGTTGATAAAATAATTCAATTTAAAGTAATCGTGATAAAAAGATTTGGATTTGATTTAAGTAGTGGAAAATTGAATTTATTTGGGAGAGATTTAAAAGTTGGATTTAAAATTAGAAATTGGGTGAGATTTAAGAACTTGATTAATTTAAGAAAATATGAGGATAAGTTAGAATTGAATTTAAGTTGGGGAATTGATTTGTTATAAGATATTTTGGTTAAATAAATTATTAAGTGGTGGTTGGAAAAGATTTGATTTGATGGGTTGAGGAATATTATATTAAATAAGTTATGTTTTGTTTTGGGAAAAGGAAAAGGCAAAGGAAAATAGAAATTTAAATATATATATTTAGGGTTCTAGAAAAGGAAAAGGAAAGAGAATTTAGAGGAGCATATATATATATATATATATATACTTAAGCCAATCTTGGATGTCAATGTTTGCAAGTTGTTGCCCAGCTGCTCTCTCTGGCATTATCCCTTTTCGTGAGTATTTCAAGACTTGGTTAGGTCATGACTGTTTGGGTAAGTATTGTTGATTATCTCGTAATTTCGTGAATTGGTTTTAATTGTTGTTACTCATTGAGGTTGGATTTTAGATTCAGGCTCCCATGGATTTTAAATCAGAAACAAGCTGTCCAAGCAGGTTTAAGGGTCCATTTTGGTTGGACTCATTGTTGGAAGTATGGAAGAAGATTGTGGCTTAGTTGCACTTTGGGGTTTTAACTCAAGCATTTTGTGAGAATTGGCTGCTTGGTTAGCTATTTGCACCTAGTCTCAATGTAAGTGGTCTTACTCCCTGAACCGCCTTCCCGCCATATGTTTACTTGCCATGATGAGTAAAATTTCTAAGCCCCATGTGAGATAGTATGCTTGTATGAAATTCCTATGTTTTAAAGGATGTATGTGAAATGCATATGCTTGTATTATGAGATGTTTGTAAACAGCGCTGTTAATGTATGAATTCATGGAAGGAAAGGAGTGAGAATTTAATTGGTCATGTGTGCTGGGTAGTGGTAACTCCCCTACGTCGGTTGGATGGTCACTAGAGGTTGTGGTCCTTCGGGGTCGCCAGAGGATGTGTTCCTTCGGGTTCACTAGAGGGTGTGGTCCCTCGGGATCACCAGAGGTAAGAGTTCCTTCGGGGCTCCAGAGGTTTGTGGACATCCAACACCAAGTGTAGGGAGAGTAGAACCAGTTCCCTATAAAAGTATGTTAGAGATGCCTGTCTTATGACTAATGCACTTAAAGGACTTGGGTGCCTAGCCTGGCTCCGGTAGTGGGGTCACTTACTGAGGACTATCATTTCTCACCCTTTCATCTTATTTTTGTCAGGTAAGGGAAAGAACATGCTGGCGAATGACAAGAGGAATCCTTGATGGCTTCACGGGACCCGCAGTAGCTTCCGCTAGTACTGCATGTTTTAATGAGTTTTGGTTCAATTGTCAAATTTTGTTTTGAAACTTGTCTTTCAGTTTTGTATGTGGATTCCTGTTCACGAAAATTTATTGATTTTTATTAGGGGTACCCCGAACCAAGATTTCTTTTTTTTATATGTTTATGCATTATTTTTCTTGAGTTTTAGCATTGTTTCTTTCTTACTATTTAGCATAGTGTCTTTTTAAAATATGCATGCATTGAGTAATGGTCCGATTAGATTGTATTAGTCGGGTCGTTACATATTCGACATATACAGGAGATATCAATTGAAAGGTAATCGATTTCTAGCAAGAAACATGGAATAAAATAAATGAAAATTTCAAAATATTTATATACATATGTATATTAATTTAAACTATCTTGCATTAAATGAATATCAACTAAAATTAATAAATAATAAAAACAAATTTAAAATTTGAAAAGTTTTGTTAATAAGAAAAAAAAACAAATATTTCAAAAATTTATAATGATATTTTAAAAAATATTTACATAATTAATACTAAATCAAAAGATGATATAGTTTTTCATTTAAAAATATTACAAAATTAAAAAAATGGGAGATACAACAAATTAAACATGTCTAAATTATGAAATATTACTAAATTTTGAAATATTTAGGAAATATTAGTTGTATAATAGGTTAATTTTCTAAAATTTTCCGCTAAAAATATTAGTTTTTCTATTAGAGTAATTGAAACCTTACATCCTTGGCTTGTTGTAAAAAGAAAAATAGTATATTAAGTCATTCAATTTGAAATTTATTTTGACAATTTTGATTGATATGGACAATATTTCTAGAATATAATTTGTTTACTTCTCTCTTTTAGATTTTAAAAAGTTAATTTTGATTTTTATAGTTAAATAATGTGAGTGGAAATGAAACTTTTAGAAGGAATGTGAAAATAACATTTTTTTGGAATTTTCCCATATATCTAACATCCCACTACTCATGCTTACTAGATGGGTTTGGTTTGGTTTTGTCTAACATTTCATTTTTATAGGCATCCTAACAAATTTTAATGCAAACTTGATATGGCAATAAAGCAACCAAATTTATCAAATTTTCATGTCATCATTTCAATTTTTTGTTTGACAATGTGCGGAGCGGGTTCGAATATCTAAATTCTAAGTTAATAATGTATATTTGATGTCAGTTGAGCTATGCTATTTCTGATCATTCTTTTAGAATTTTAGTGTATGAAAAATAAAATAATTTAGAAAAAATTACCTTTTTTGTCTCTAAGTTTTGAATAATATGTGTGCTTTTGGTTTTTGAGTTTTAAAAATGTACCTTTTTCGTCCTCAAGTCTATAATGATAGGTTCATTTGGTCTTTGAATTTTCAAAATACACATTTTCAGTCTCCAAGTTTTTAAAAATAGATTTAAAAGGTCTTTCAAATATTTTTTTCCCTTTTATTTTTTATAAGTAATTATATGATATTTTAAATTAAAAAAAAAAAGTTTCGGCGAGGAGATAATTTTTAAAAATTATTCTTCTAATTTATGTCATATGATTATTTAAAATAATAATAATAAATTATTTGATAGACCTTTTAATCTTATTTTTAAAAACTCTAGAAATAAAAAGATACATTTTGAAAACATAAGAACTAAATGGACATATTTTTACAAACTTGGGGAGTAAAATGGCACATTTTTAAAACTCAAGAACTAAACACATATATCGTTCAAAATTTGAGGACTAAAAAGGTAATTTTACCAATAATCTATCTATAATCTATACAATATTAAAATGTGTTAATTACGGCTCCATTTAGTAACCATTTTGTTTTTAAAAATTAAGTTTATTTTCTCCCCATTTCTTACATTGATTTGCATCTCTTTGAATTCTTTGCTAAATTCTAAAAGCAAAAGTAAGTTCTTAAAATGTATTTTTTTTTAGTTTTTAAATTGTGGCTTGGTTTTTTAAACTATTGGTAAAAAAGTAGATAATAAAGAAATAAATTTGAAGGTGAAAGTAGTGCTATAGGCTTAATTTTCAAAAATAAAAACAAAAAACAAAATGGTTACAAAACGGAGATTAACTAGTTAAATTCAAATTAAAGATTTTGTTTTTGTATTGAATTTTTGCTTTCATATAATTATTATTTCTCACATTCAAATATTCGAATCTTGAAAACAAATTTATGTATCTAAACAAATTCAAAACTATATTTAGAGTTTTTTTAAAAATAGGAGTTAGCAGGTATATGTTAGATTTTAATGAATGTTTCATTTTTTTTTTTTCAATTGAAACAAGATTTTGATTTTGTAGGTAAACCATTTCTTTTTATTTTCCTTAATTTTCAGAACGTATATTTATTTACTAATTACTTATGGATTTTAAGGACATTATTTCCTTCATAAGAAAGTAAGATCAAATTTGCATAAAATAAAATAACAACAAATAGTTTTTGAACAAGTTGTACCATTAGTTNACTTATTACATTATATGCTATTTTTTCATTATTATATTTAAGTCAAATACTTATTATTCACCCTAAATGAACTATATACTCCTTCAATATTCAAATTTCATTGTAAAAGTTTAAATTCTAACAAATTTTAACCGCGTTGCACGTGCTTTTTAACTAGTATTTATAGCAATAGATATCAAATAAATTTCTACTTCGGTTTCCTCTTTTTTTTTTAAAAAAAAAAATGAAAACAGAAGTAGTTATCAAACATAATCTTGTTTCTTGTTCTGAAAAAAGAAAAATAGGAAACGAGAAACAAGGAATGAGAAACAAGAAACAAGAAATAGAAACTTTATCAAACAGGTCATATATTTTTTTTTTCTAAAGGAAATGTATGTCCTACCTTTTGGTTTGTTTTTTTTTTCTACCTCAATTTTTTTTCCCTCTGGGCCCTAATTTAATATATTTTTTAAAACAACAGAAGCAACACTATATAATACATTTAAGGTACTAAGGGGTGCTATTATAGCCATCTCCATATTTGGGTTCAAATTATAATAGTTGGTGTTTCCAATTATTATAATCTATAATTAACTACAATATTACTATTTCAAATTTCTTTTGTTATCGTATTTACTATTTCATATCGTCCTCTCTCTGTCTCTTTTGTTACCATGTTTACTATTTTCTACCTAGACTAAAATAGTTATCATCTCAAATATAGATTATTATAACATACCTACTATAATAACCAACTCAATACTTCAAACACCCGTCAAATATTTTGTATACGTTACAAAATTATGTTGTTAAGACAAACACATATCACTTGATAAATAATTTGTATTACTGTAAGTATAACCAACCTAATATTCCATAATAAAATAAAATAAAAATATTATCAACTTAATAAAACAAAATGACAATGTCATTTGCGACACGTGTTAAAAAAGAATTAAAATAAAATATACAATAAAAAACATTTATTGTCATCATTTTACTTTTCTTTAAAAGAAACTATTGTTACCTTATGAAGGATGGCTTGCTAAAAGGGTCGAAGGATTGGGCCTGGGCCTATTGATCGTATGTTGGGCTTACGGTCCATTTAAATTTTTGATTTGATAACTTGAACATACTTTTCATTATGGTATTATATTTTGGATCAATTAAAATATTATTTTCCCAACTTAAAAAAAAAGAGTTGAACAATCCACATGATGAGTACAATAAGCAAATACAAACTAAAATATTATTGAGGACCCGAATAAAAATATATAGAAATTTTACCATAGATATATGAATTATTACTTCATATTTTATGATATTCTTTGCCCAATCCCACGACGCACTTGTTTCATTTCCAAACCAACCCATTTTAATGAAACCTCTAGGATGTGGGGATTTTCCATGTTTTATTTTCCTTTGATTTCTAAACTATTTTTGACATACTTAATTAATGTAATAAGAAATATGTACATTTAAAGTATACATGACACAATGTTTGCTTATTGAACACATCATATAAATTTTACTATAAAAATAAAAATCCAATTAAGGGTTTAAATTGGTTAACTATCGAAAGTTTATAGCTTAAGTTGATATAACCATTCGTTTAGAGTTTTAATTGTGAGATGATCTAAATTTTGAAGTTTAGAGTTTTAAATTTAATCATAATAAATTATTTAATGACTTTATGTAACTTATAAATCAAGACGGGTAGCGATTTTATTTTTTCCTTATTGAAAATAAACTTAGTCACTCAACGTCGAACACACGTTTAATTAAACTTGGTCAATTAGGTCTTAATTTAGAACAATTATTTAGAAAAGCTTGTTAGGATTACTTTTCACTTATGAATAATAAACAATATTGATTTCTACCTAAACCAAAAAATAAAAAAGTAAAAGAAAATGAAACACTCTAAAAAAAGGAGCCAACTTTTGTGTGGACAGTGTTGAACATTTATGAACTCTTAATTAAACCTGGTCAAATTAGGCCTTAATTTAGAACAATTTCAACACCATCATAGGACAAGTGTCACTTCAAATCACAAGCTACCACGTGGCATGCAAATTACTTACTTGTGGCAATACACGTGTCAAGTAGTGATTGGATTGTAACCTCTATATAACTCCCAACAAGTTTGATTTTCTAAATCAACAAAACTCAAACTATATTCACCAAGTCTTTCTCAAGTTCTAAGCTCCTAATTTTGTGTTTTTAAAATTCATTAAAAAAAAAAAAATGGATAACTCTCAAAAGATGAGCTACCATGCTGGAGAAGCCAAGGGTCAAGCTCAGGTTCACACCTATCCATCATCATTTATTGATTGCATGTTTAATTATTATATTTTTAATATACATTATGGTAATTGAATATAAAATGAATATGGTAATAATTGCCAAATATAATAATTTAATTCTCAATATTTTTGTTATCTTTTAATGCCATTTTTTATTATTTTATTTCATGAATTTTACATTGCTGTTATTAGTTGTCATCAGAAGATGCCTCATATTTAGTTTATGTTTGTGTGATTAAAGGGTGATAGAGTAACATGTTAATTAGTTTGTCTTTATTTAGGAGAAGGCGAGCAATATGATGGACAAGGCTGTTGATGTAGCCCAATCAGCTAAGGAATCAGTGCAAGAAGCAGGACAACAGGTGAAAGTTAAGGCACAAGAAACTGCCGATGCTGTTAAAAATGCAATTAACAAATGAAAATACCATCCCCTTACTCTCTTCTTTTAGAATTTTTCAATAACTCTCGTCAATTTTGTTCTTGCTTAGAAATTTTCCCTTTTTTTTACTAAATAAAGCCAAGCATTATGTAAGAGCCTTAGCCTTGACAAAAAGGTCTCATATTGTATGGCTCATGAGCCTTTTCAACCAATAAGAATCATGACTAGTTGACAATTGACATGGGCCAAAACCTAGTTTGTTTTTGTAACGACCCGACTAATACATCCTAATCAGACCATTACTCAATGCATGCAAATTTCAAGAAAAGACACGATGCTGAGTAGTAAGAAAGAAACAGATGCTACTCATGGATATTTTTATTTATTTA